>JAJOOS010034728.1:0-33647 GCA_029582725.1 Solanum chiquidenum | reverse complement strand
CTGTTCTATTCTAGAACTTTACTATGAGACTTGTATATTTTATTCAGATTCTGTATTAGAGGTTTGTACATGTGACAACCAATTCTGGGGTTATGTTGCGTTTATTTAAAAACTTCCGCTTATCTTTCTATCTTATTCTTGTTTTATAAATTCCGTATCATCGGGTTTTTGGGTGTTAGGCTGACGTGTCCGGTGGTGTTTGGGCACGTGCCATCACATCTGGTTTTGGGGTGTGTCATTACTTGTTCTTTAACATCCAAAAAACCGTTCACAACCACAAACAATATAAATTTCTAACATTGCACTCGTAGAGCAGAGGAACTAAATTGAAATCCAATTGGTCCTCAACAAAGACCTTGGGCCCAAATACTCCATCTAACTTAACTACAATAACAAAAAGATAAAAAAAACTCTAATCCAGCAACAAAAGGGATCATAAATAATCAAAATACGAAGGACTAACTCAAGAGGCTTCGCTCCTACAAGAATAAAACAACCCAAAAGTACAAAACAACTATCTCCATCCTATGGGTATAACATTCATCCAAGGATCCAACGCTAACCTAGGGATAGGGACTTCTTTAAAATTGCCAGTATAACAAGAGTCCCCGCACTAGCGAAGGGAACCTAACTAAAGAAACACTCCCAAGAAGAAGCTACATGGGGTCGTTTGGTTTGAGAACAAGTTATGAGATAAGTTTTATTGAGACTATTTATCATGGGATTAGTTATCCTGAGATAATTTCTTATTGATTGTTTAGTTTGTTGTATTAAATATAATAGGCACTGCATACTTTCTAAAAAATGTTTGTTTACAAAGACACCCTCCACTTTATTTAACTTCTATACATATATATTTTTTATAGAGATATTGTTATATGCTATAGGCATTGCAATATTTTACTCCAAAAATATTGGTGAAATAATATTTTTATTGTCCCAAAAAATTTAATTATTTTCTATAATTTATTCTTAGCCTTAGCCAAAATGCGCAAAAACTTTATATCTACATCGGCATGCATATATAATATGATAGAATTTTAATTTTTTCCACTTGGTGGAAGATGTATTATTTTTGAAATATTTTAATCTTAGTATATTCATTTGGGTATATTGGATTTGATTTCTAAACAACCATAAACTGTATTTAGACAAGTATAGAAGAATAAAACTTTCATCAAAATGACCAAAACTAGACCAAAACTCACCAAAAATTACATCAAAACAACAGTAAAAAAAAAAGACAAAAAATGCACCAAAACAGCCTACGTGTAAAAAAAACAGTAAAAACTGCATTTAAATAGCAAAATCTGGAATAAAATTGCACTAAAACAACAAAACCTAAAAAAGAACTGCATTAATTAAAAGGATATAAAGGGTATCTTGGTTATTAGAATTATACTATCACAGGAAAAACTATACTTGGATTATTATTCCACCAAGAGGGAGGGATAACTTATTCCAGTACTATTTGCTAATTCTGGGATAAGTCAACCCATCTCAATGTAAGAACAATTTGATTATAACCTACCCCAAAGTAAAATATGCACGCTCCAAAACTACTAAGCTTGAGCTCTCCTATTCAAATCACCTCCGAGCATTGCCATGGTAGCTAATTTTTTATTACAACATTAATATGGATATTTAGACATAAAATTTGCAATAATTAGAAAAAGACCCAAAAATCGAGTTAAAATGAGAAAGTGGGACCCACACTAGGAATCCAAGAAATGACTCGGCTAAAAGGTCCTGCATAGCTGAAGGAACTTTTACCCATAAAATGGGCACAATCTGAGCTCCTAAAAATGTTAACCCAAGTCAAAACTTATATCGAAACACCAAACAAAAAGACAAAAGCCACAAAGTCATCCACAAACACCTTGGGATCAAAACCAAAGGTCGTTCTAGATCAAACTCATCATTCTGGAGCAAACTGCGCTGATTCAATTTCCATCTGAGAGCATTTAACATGATTGTTAATAGTAGTCAAACTCATGCCAAAATTTAAAGCTAAAATATCTCAAGATATAAACTTAAAATGAAAGCCTTACAACCCAAACCAACCATACTACTAGAAAAAAAAAATACATTTTGGAGCTGATGGCACTAATAGAATCCTCATTCAATATCAGACTTTCTAGATATTTACTAAAGTGAACTCTCTTTTATTTCAAAAGGCTACAAAAGAAAAACTTAACTCAAGGCACCCCAAAACACCTTGGGAAATGTGCCACCCAATGCAACACCATACAAGAGCTACAACTAAGCTATGTGAAGGGGAAAAATAGTGAAAGTATGAAAAAATGCAGAAACAACCTCGAGGTTAAATAAATTCATTTTCTATCTCTGAATTTTAATTTGACGGCCAGTGATTTACTGTCTTGAATCGCAAAAGCTTACCTCTCAAAAGTGTAAAGAAAATCAGAGAACCAAAAAAAGTTTAGGTAGTAAGTATGGACAAGAAGATTTTTTTAAAACAATTGACAAATAATAAAGGAGAGAGAAAAAGAATAATATAATATATTTTTTTCATTTTAAAGGAAATAGAGAAAGAAAAATCAAGAAAAAATGTATGTAATATTCTATTGGTTGTCATGTTGTGTCAATTCTTTTCCAAAATAAACCTTTACGAATTAACACACAAAAAAAATATTATAGCCCAAACCCTAAATATATTTTCTTCTCATCAGCCACACTTTCTCTCTCCCTCTATCTCTTGCAATTTTCATGCTAATTTGCAACTTTCGTCATCGATGGATACATTAATTTTTTTCCATTTTGTTGAGACAAATATAGCCTTTTTCCTTTACCCCTTCATACATGTGCCTCTCTCGAGAGATGACTCTTTCATTTCATGCTCCAAGTCACATCAAATCTTCAAGTACAAAGAAGATTTTACACTCACAAGAGCACCACTCTCTTTAATCAGCATATTATCTCACAAAATATTTTTATTCCCTTTTATGTCTCTCTTAACAAGGTTTGAAGAACGAGTGTAGATTCGAGACCTATGATAATGAACAATTCAATACACCACAAGAGGTAAAATCCTTACTCCACTTTATCTATTCTCTGTTGAACTACATTATTTTAGAAATCAGTTCTTTAATTTAGATCGTTATATTGTTTGTGACTTCATTTTCGTTACTTTTATGGATCTTGGGTATCATGATATATAATACACATGTTATTGTCTCTTTCAAACAGAAGCCAATCATATAATTCATACATTCTCATAACTTTAGATTAATCTTTGTACTTATGGTGAGTTAGTACATACACATCACATAAATGGTCCTATTATTGTTGCTTTCCATGTTGTTTACTGTTTAATTTTTTATTATTCTTACTCATATTACCCATTTATTTTTACGAAAAATTCGGAGAGAAGAATTGCAATTTAAGACTCAGTGTCACCGCAAGACATGAAATGTGCATATACATATTTATTTCTATCTTTTCCTCCTTAGAAAACTCACCCGAACATTAATATACAGAGGGAGGAGCACCAATTATTCCATTCTCTATCTTGCTAACAGCTTGTGTATCTCTTTTTTCTAATCAATTTTAGGTAGTAATCTATTATTTACTTATTTTACTGATTTTGTATGACATTTTACATTTGATTGTAATAGTTATAATTAATTCCCAAGGGTAGCTTATAGTTCATTAAGTCCATTACATGAAAGAGTCTAAACACAATATTTTGGTGCTTAAATCCTACCTCATAGTTTAAATCAATAGTTTACATATAAGCTATATGGAGTCTTCGTTACTTAGAATCATTTTTGTATCTTTCGAGTAGAACTCCTTAGGACACATCTAAAGTTTTGAACACATTCCAACACTGAAGACTATATCTATTTTTCTTGTTTTGATGTATAGTAAGGATCCCATATTTCCTAAATACATTGTCTCAACTATGGATGAACTTGGTTTGTCAATATCTAGTTTTGTAGCGGTCCTAAATGGAGAATTAATGGGTTTGGCACTTTCCATGTGGACACTTTTTAGCACATCACCCATATACTTTTGTTTATTGATCATAGTGAATGTTGATGACTACTTAACTTGTAAGATTAAAAACAATCTTAGTTCCCCCATCATATTCATTTCAAACTCATAAATTCCCATTAACTTGGTAAATATTTCGCATAGTGAATCCAATGTAGCTCAAAAGATAGTGTCATCGACATATACTTGAACGATGAGTACATTTTTCATGCCCCGAGCCTACACCCTAGACGTGGCCGACACTCTAGAACCATTGTTGGCCCAAAGTGAACCCTTAGCCTCGCTCAACTCCCAGCGGAAGACTTACTTAACATAGGACGAAATAAAAAATACAGCTTTAACTCAGAAGCATAACTCAAAATATAATAAAATATTCAACTAGCCCACAATAGGCAACTCAAGTCTTTAAAATATTTAACAAAGAAATGGAAAAGACTCATGAACTACTATTGTCTATCTATCTATCTATGGAGACTCTAATATTATGAGGGATTTCAGGACAAGACCCGCGATCATCCTAACAACTTTAATAATTGAAAGTAAATAAGGGATCCTCCAAAAGCAAGGAGGCTCACCAACAACTCTGGAACTCAACTGGATCAACGAAGCACTGGATGTTGATCCTGGTTATCTATATCTGCATCATAAAAGATGCAGGACAAATAGAGTTAGTACATGGAATGTACGAGCATGTGAGGAGACATCTAAACATGACATAAGCTTGAACTAGAAATTAAGAAACAACTTACCTCTTCTCAACTCAACTCAACTCTGTTTTAGCATAAAACCAAATAGTTTGGTGATATAAAGAAAAGCTTTCAAAACACTAGATAACAAATTAATGTATTAAAAAGTACAATATATCTCAGTTTGTATGCAAAAAAAAACAAATAAACTCTGTTTGGAAGATTCTCTAACTTACAACCATCACTATGAGTTATGTGATGATACAACGTCTTGCAAATGTTGCCAGAACTGTCCTATACCTTGCTGGGGTATAGAACTCGTCAAATAAGTGGATCCACTAGTCTATGCTAAAAAGCAATAAGGAATCATCTAACAAGTATGACCCTTTCTACCCATGTTGGCTACATTGTTTATTGGAGCTGTGAGTTATTAGAACTCTCCCCCATATCGGTGCTCAATACTACTCCCAAAATATAACTTAGCTCATATGTTTTCTATAAATAAACATTTCCTTCGCCTTAACTTTGAGATTATTACTCAAAAGGTTCCTCTAAAAAGAGATAGTACTCAAAACTGCTCATGAACACTTTTGGAAATCTGTGTTTCCTCTTTTCTTAAATGTAGAAAACATTTCTCTTAGAATATTTAGTTCCCATATATCATTTAAAGAAAATGAACTCAACTCTACTCTTCCTCAACTCAACTGCTCAACTCTTAAAACAAGTTCTTAAAAAAAGTTTGCAATAGATTTCTCAAAATACTCTCAAGACTTTACTCTTAACTATACCTTGAATTGGAAATATGAATTCAAGGGTTATGCTTTGGATTGTAGGACCTCTCAATGATTTAGGAAGGTTAAGATAGTTGTTCATAAGAACAAGCAAACACCTAAGATAAAGAACACTTGTGCGACGTAGATATGGAATTTTATTTTTGGTCACAAAAATATTTTTGAGGCAGAGGACTCCGTTACTCTCCGTGACGTGGAGAGGGGGTGACTGTGTGAAGACTGAAATCTTAAGCGTCGCCACGACGCAGACCTCGGTGCAAATATTTGCCCGATATTTTCTTCCTCTCTCAACTCGACTTAACTCACACCCAAAGCAATTTCATTGACCAAATTCACGAAAATTCACAAAAATAGAATTATTTCAATGAACCCATATAAAAATCTATCATGGAACTCAACTCGTTTGCAAAACTCACACTTCAAGAACTCAAAGACATTCAATAATGGCTAAAACTCAAGAACATCAAATCCTTCAACGTTTAGAACAAAATTCAGTTAAAATAGCATGATTGATTTGTGGGTGAACCAATCCAACACTATGAGAACTCACCTACCTCTTAGGGATCAAAACCTTTGCAAAATTCCGCAATAAAACTTCAAGAACTTTACGAACGCCTTGAATCTTCCCTCCTTTATACTCTTTTCTCTTCTTGAACTCTTTTTCTAAAACCTTAAGCATGAATTAGGATTGTAATACTAAACCAAATCAGTTTATATCCCTAAAACCTTACTCAAAACGAATTAATCTGATTGGATAAGGAAAAGAGCAAAATACCCCTCATATTTTCGGGTAACTTTCCTTAACTGGACAACCTAACTTGAAACGAGCATATCTCCCTTATAAGAGCTCAAAATTTAGCAAACTCGGTGACTTTGAAAGGAGGATTCCAATACCTTTTATTTGATATCTTATGGGCTACCTAACTCATCATGTACTAAAAGTTATGGTCGTTTGACGTTGATCTAAAACCCACAACTGAAGCATAACTTGAAAATTTTCAGTTTTGGCTCTTTCCAAATTAGTTCTTTATAATTTTAGCTCTTTCTAAGGCGGGATGCTACAATATCTCCCCCTTGGGAAATTTCTTCCTCGAATGAGATTACTATAAAAAAAATGATGGTGGAACATCTACACACAACTCAAACACAAAATATGCAATATATAACATATCACACAAACTTAAAGAGTACTAAGAAAAAAATTAGTACCTTCATTGGGAGTATCTCCGGGTTCAAAGAGATGTGCATATCTCTTCTTCATATCCTCTTCAGCCTCCCAATTTGCTTTCTCAATAAACTAATTCCTCCATAAGACCTTGACTGATGCTACCTCCATGGTCCTCAACTTGCGAACCTGTCGATCCAGAATCTAAACGGAAATCTCCTCATAAGATAGGTTACCCTTAATGCCAATATTTTCAGTCGGTTCAATAAGTGAAGAATCCTCCATACATTTCTTCAACATTGAAATGTGGAGTACTGAATGGACTGCTGCTAATTCTGATGGTAGGTCCAACTCATAGGCTATATTGCCAATCTTTTGGATATCCTAGAAGGACTAATATACCGGGGAATGAGTTTCCCCTTCTAGCCAAACCTCATAACACCCTTCATGGGTGAAACCTTCAAGTAAACTTAATCATCCTCCTCAAACTCCAAGTCTCTTCTCCTAACATCTGTATAGGATTTCTGATGACTCTGTGTTGTTTTTAACCTTTCTTGAATAATCTTCACTTTCTCCATATATAGATTGATGAACCAAATCTTGTCTTATCAATCTAGCTTCGCCAACCTCAAACCATCCAATGGGAGATCTACATCTTCTCCTATTAAGAGCCTCATAAGGAGCCATCTAGATGTTATAATGATAACTATTGTTGTAAGCAAACTCTATGAGAGGTAAGGGATCATCCTAATTACCCTTGAAATCAATCACACACGCCCTCAACATATCCTTTTTAGTCTGAATTATGCGATCTGCTTGACCATCTGTGTGAGGATGAAAAGCAGTACGAAGGTTCACCTTCGATCCTAAACCTTTCCGGAAAGACTTCCAAAATTATGTGGTGAATTGTGCACCTCTATATGAAATAATGGACAACAAAACTCCATGAAGTATGAATACCTCTTGAATATAAAACTAAGCATAATCTTTTGTTGAATAGGTAGTCTTTACCGGTAATAAATGGGCTTATTTAGTAATTCGATATAAAATTACCCAAATCGAATCATGTTGCCTTCGAGACCATGGTAAACCTGTAATGAAATTTATATTGATCATCTCCCATTTCCATTCTAGAAGATATATATTCTGAGCCATACCACCAGGCCTCTGGTGTTCTACCTTGACTTGTTGGGAATTTGGGAATTTAGCAATGAATTATGCAATACCCTTCTTCATACTACTCCACCAATAGAATTTTCTCAAGTCATGACACATCTTTATGGAGACCGAATGGACAGACTAGCTGGAGCTATGAGCTTCCTCCATGATCCTCTATTGAAGTTTATCCACTCTTGGAACACACAATCTACCTTGATACCTCAATACACGATCTCCCTCTTATTCAAAAGCCATCAGTTTCTACTTATGAACATTTGTCTTTAACTCAAGAAAAATAGTATCCTAATCTTGTTACTCTTTCACTTCGGACACTAGTCACGATTCAGCCCCATTCATCTCCACTACTCCTCCTTCATTGGAATCCATTAACCAGACTCCCAATCGTGCAAGTCTATGTACATATTTTTCTAGCTCTTTCTTGTCCTCCTCAACTTAGGAAGTACTACCCATAGACAACCTTCTTAAGGCATCAGCAAGAACATTAGCCTTACCAGGGTATCAGAGAATAATCATGTCATAATGCTTTAGTAATTCCAACCACCACTTCTTTGTAAGATTAAGCTCTTTCTGAACAATTACTGAAGACTCTTCTGATCAGTCAACATATCTACATGAACACAATAAAGATAGTGACACCATATTATCAAACTAAACATTACAATAGCCAACTCTAGATCATGGGTTAGGTAATTTCTCTTGTGAATATTAAGCTGCCCAGAGGCATAAGCTATAACTTTGTCATTCTGCATCAATACACAATCCAGTCCAACTCTGGACACATCACAATACACAACAAAGCCGTGCGTACCTTCTGGTAAGGTCAATATTTGGGCAATAATCAACCTAGTTTTCAATTCCTTAAAGTTTTTCTCGCAAGCTTCAGTCCATTGAAACTTAACTATTTTCGGAGTTAACTTAGTCAATGGGGAAGAAATATATGAGGAACCCTCGACGAACATCTTATAATAACCAACCAATCCCAAGAAATTCCTAATATAAGTTGGAGACGTGGGTCTAGGCCAATTCTGCACTGCCTCAATCTTTTGAGTATCAACTCGAATCCCATCACCAAAAACAATGTGGCCTAAGAATGCCACTGACACAAGACATTAACACTTAAGAATTTAGCATATAACTCTCTATCCTTTAGAGTTTGAAGAACTACTGTGAGATGACTAGCATGATCCTCCTCATTCCTCAAATAAATTAGAATGTCATCAATGAATACGATAACAAACATATCTAGATAAGGCTTGAATACTCTGTTCATAAGATCCAAGAACGCTGCAAGTGCATTAGTTAGGCCAAAAGATATAACCACAAACTCATAATGACCATAGCACATCCTGAAAGTTGTCTTAGGGATGTCAGTTTCTCTTACTATCAACTGATGAAAGCGTGATCTGAGGTCTATCTTAGAAAAATGAGTGGCACCCTGAGGTTTATTAAAGAGATAATCAATTCTCATAAGAGGATGCTTATTCTTCATAGTAACCTTGTTCAACTGACGGTAGTCTATACATATTCTAATAGAACCATAATTCTTCCTCACAAATAAGAGTGGAGCACCCCAAGGTGAGACACTTGGTTGAATAAAGCCTTTCTCAAGAAGGTCTTTCAATGGTTCTTTTAACTTTTTCAACTCAGCTTGATCCATTCTGTATGGTGGAATAGAGATAGGATGAGTATCGGAAAGA
Organism: Solanum chiquidenum; assembly: GCA_029582725.1. Classification (NCBI taxonomy): domain Eukaryota; kingdom Viridiplantae; phylum Streptophyta; class Magnoliopsida; order Solanales; family Solanaceae; genus Solanum; species Solanum chiquidenum. Next base: position 24,115 of record JAJOOS010034728.1, on the reverse strand, counting down.
ATATTTACACCGAAGTCTATTTCTCTCTCATGAGGGACTCTGGGAAGATCATATGGAAAGACCTATGGAAACTAACTCACAACTGGAATTGACTAGAGTCATTAACTCGGACTAAGTGATAGATACACCCCTTGGAAACTAACTTTCTCACCTTAAGGTATGAAATGAAATGACCCTTAGGCACTACTGAACTACTCCTCCACTTTATCATTGGCTCATTCATAAACTGGAACTTAACTACTCGAGTTCTACAATCAATTGATGTGTAATAAGCATGAAACCAATCCATATCTAGAATAACATCAAAATCTACCATGTCTAACTCGACTAGGTCAGCCATGGTGTCATTGTGATTGATAGAATGACATAATCACGATAAACTCTCTCAGATAGAATAGACTCACCAACAGGTGTGGCAACACTAAAGGGCTCAAGAAGTTGTTCGGGAATAATTTCGAACCTCATAGCTACGTATGGAGACAAAAAAGATAGACCTGCACTTGGATCTAGCAATGCATATATATCAAAAGTAAAGACTTTGATCATACCAATGACAACATCATGTGAATTCTCTTGCTCTTGGTGACTGGTGATAGCATACAGATGATTTGCTCCTCCGCCTGTCGCTGAAGTAGCTCCTCTAGGTGCAGCCCTATCTGACGGAGCGATTGAAGAAAATTGGGCTCTATTGCCGCCATTACCATTTCCCTGACTATTCTTAGGGCACTCTCTCATGAAGTGACCATTCTAACCACACTTGAAACAACCAGTGGAGCCATCACAAAAAACTGTTGATTGGTTCCTACCACACTTAGCACATGCAGGAGTCCTATTACCTCCTTGAGCCACACTACATTGAGACTGAGCAGGTCTAGCTCTGAAGTTCTGAGAATTCTTATTCTTAAACTCACATCTATTCCTTGGTGCAGGTGCACTAGTAGATGATGGAGCAGGTCCATTTGTCTTGTGTTGAAAGGATGACCGGTTTGCATTACTCTTCTGCTGCCTAGACTCATTTCATATTGTCTTAGCCTTATGCTTTCAGAACTCTTCTCTATCTCTCAGATTATCTTCCTCAACTTGCTGCACATGGATCATTAGCCTTTCTATGTCCATGTCCCCTATCAACATAGTTTCCTTTCCCTCATTTCTTAACATGTCAGAAAACCAAGATACAAATAAATTCATCCTACTCCTCATATAAACAATCATCTCCAGAACATAGAGGGAAAGTTAGGTTAAGTTGGTTAAGTTGAGGTTGTACTCAGGCACACTAATAGATTCCTGCTTAAGAGTGAGGAATTCTCTTACCTTTGCCTCTCTTATATCACGAGGAAAGAAACGCCCTATCAAGGCATGCTCGAACACAACCCAGTCACCATTGGTGCACTCTCTGCTCTACTTTTCTTCCATTGGTCAAACCATACCCTAAAAACACCCTTCAGTTGGTATGCACCTAATTCCACTCACTCAACATTAGCAACATGCATAACCTCAAATAACTTTTGCAACTCTTCCACAAAGTTTTCCAGATCCTCGGTGACATTTTAACTAGTAAATTTTGGAGGATTAATCCTTAAGAACTCAAGGATTCTTGATGTATCAGCCACATCCTATCGATCCCCTCTCTGTTGCCCAGCTTGGTTGGTCATAACTTGACTCAACACCCGAATAGAATCCTGAAACTCAACATTAGTGACCTCTCTTTGGTGTTTCACTACTGGTGCATTTGGTACCCCTTGATCCTGTAGATCGGCCTTCCTCCTAGCAAGATGACCTCAGACAAATAGACAAATTTTGGTTGATGCATGATCTGAAAGATACGCGCCAGCATGAGTTAGAAAAACCTTTATAGAGATGAGCTCTATCGCATGAATAGAGTATGAAAGAAATGAGATAGCTCCTAAATGTTGCAGATTCCTAATTATAGATGTGGCGTGCTTCACACCGATAACTAGGACTCAATATACATGGATTCATATACACCCTAGGACTCTTGAACTCTATTCTCTGATACCAAGTATTTCAAGGCCCAAACCTACACCCTGGACATGGTCGGCACTCGAAAACTATTGATGTCCCAAAGAAAACCCTTGGCCTGGCTCAACTCTCAACGGAAAACTTACTTAACATATGATGAACTCAAAAGTACAACTTTAACTCAAAAGCATAATTCAGAATATAATAAAATATTCAACTAGCCCGCAATAGACAACTCATGTCTTTAAAACACTTAACAAAGAAATGGAAAAGACTCATGAACTACTACTGTCTATCTATCCATCTATGCAGCCTCTAATACGATAAGGAATGTCATGACAAGACCTCTGATCATCCTAACCACTGGAATAACTTAAAGTAAATAAGGGATCCTCCGGAAGCAAGCAGGCTCACCAACAACTCTGGAACTCAACTTAATCAACAAAGAGCTTGATGTTGATCCTAGTTACCTATATTTGTATCATAAAAGATGCAGGCGAAATGGTGTAAGTACATGGAATTCACGAGCATGTGAGGGGAAATCTAAACATGACATAATCTTGAACTGGAACTAAAGAAACAACTTACCTCGTCTCAACTCAACTCAACTCAACTCAACTCTTTTCAATATAAAAGCAAATTTAGTAATGTCATATAAAGAAAAGCTTTCAACATATTAGATAACAACTCAATGTATTTAAAAATACAACATATCTCAGTTTGTATGCAAAAATTCAAATAAACTTTATTTGGGAGACTTTATAACTGACAACCATCTATGAGCTATGTGATGATACAACGTCTCGCCCACACTGACAAAACTGTCCTATACCTTATCGGGGTATAGAACTCCTCAACTACGTTGATCCACTAGCTTATTCTAAAAAGCAATAAGGAATCATCTAAAAAGTATGTCCCTTTCTACCCACTTGGCTATATGGTTTATAGGGGCTATGATTTGTTAGAACTCTCTCCCAGTGCTCTATAGTACTCCAAAATATAACTTAGCTCATATGTTTTTTAATAAAACATTTCCTGATACTCAACATTGAGATTATTAATCAAAAGGTTTCTCTAAAAAGAGATAGTACTTAAAACTTCTCATGAGCTCTTTTGGAATTCGGTGTTTCTTCTTTTTTCTTAAATTTAAAAACATTTCTCTTGGGAATACTTAGTTCCCATATATCATTTTTTTAAAAATGAACTCTACTCTACTCTTCCTAAACTCAACTGCTCAAGTCTTAAAACAAGTTTTTAAAAAAAGTTTGCAAAAGACTTCTCAAAATACTCTCAAGACTTTACTCTTTAACTCTAACTTGAATTGGAAATATGAATTCAACGGTTATGCTTTGGAACGTAGGACCTCTTAATGATTTAGGAAGGTTAAGATAGTTGTTCGTAAGAATGAGCGAAGACCCAAGTTAAAGAGCACAGGCGCAACGTGGATATGGATTTTAATTTTTGGTCGCAAAAATATTTTTGAGGGAGAGGACTCTGTATCCTCTCTACGACGTGGAGAGGAAGGTGACTATTGGAAGACTGTAAATCTTAAGCGTCTCCACGACGCAGACTTGTGTGGAATTATTCACCCGATATTTTCTTCCTCTCCCAACTCTACTCAACTCACACCCAAAGCAATTTCAGCAACCAAATTCATGAAAATTCACAAACCTAGAACGATTTCGATGAACCCATATAAAAATCTATTATGGAACTAAACTCGTTTGCAAAACTCACACTTCAAGAACTCAAAGATTTTCAATAATGGCTAAAACTTAAAAACTTCTCTAGAACATCAAATTCTTCAACTTTGAGAACAAAATTTAGTTAAAATAGCATGATTGGCTTGTGGGTGAACGGACCCAACACTATGAGAACTCACATACCTCGTACGGAACAAAACCTTGGTAAAATTCCGCAATAAAATTTCAATAACCTGACCAACACCTTGAATCTTCCCTCCTTTCTTCTCTTTTCTCTTCTTGAACTCTTTTGAACCGAATCAGTTTATATCCCTAAAACCTTACTAAAAATGAATTAATCTGATTGGGTAAGGAAAAGACCAAAATAACCCTCATATTTTTGGGTAACTTTCCTTAACTGAACAGCCTGACTTGAAACGGGCATATATCCCTCGTACGAGCTCAAAATTTAGCAAACTCGGTGGCGTTGAGAAGAGGATTCCAACAACTTTCAGTTGATATCTTTCGGCCTACCTAACCCTTTATGTACGAAGAGTTATAATCGTCTGAAGTTGATCTTAAACACACAACTTAAGCATAACTTAAAAAATTTCAGATTTGGCTCTTTCCAAATTAGTTCTTTCTAATTTTGGCTCTTTCTAAGGCGGGATGTTACAATATTTATCACAGGACCAACTTCAACTATAGACCTATTTTTTTAGAAGGTCATCAGGATTATCATTTGTAACCTGAAATTTTCATGTTAATGCTAAGTTGTCCTACTTGAAAGTCCAAAATGTGTGCACATCTAAGATATATGCAGTCCTACTAGAAATTAATGGGATTGTCATGTCATGAATTTTGTAAAGCATAAGCAATTTGAAAATCATTGAACACATATGGAAGATTAATGACTCCTTTCAATACAACTTCTCCTTGTAATGACAATCTACTTTGAAGTGTCTACTACTCTCATGTTAAACTTAATTAATAACAATCTGAATAATATATGTATCATCATCATGGAAAGGAGCAGGATTTGATTGAGCAAACACTATAATGACCCTCTAGATCATTCATATATTATTGGCTTATTATTATTCTTAGAGCATTCTTATTGTGACCCAAGTCATTTATCACTTGCTAAGAATGACACTTCAGTAACCAGGTCATTTATTTTGATTCTGTTCATGTTTCCCTCATTTGAAACGTCAGAAAAATAAACAGTTCACTTCTGTCAAAAATTCAAGAAGCCAACCACATAATTCAATTCAAACGGTTCTGTCAGGTTTGGAATATTATGTTGTTTCTAGGACCTTTAATACTGAGGCCTCCAGGCTAATTTTGAGCCCCCTCTTGGAATTTGGGTTAAAATGGAGTTTTGATGTGTAACCTACTTTTTTTTAGATAACTTCGGGTGGAATTTTCAATGGATCCATTGAGTATGGAATACAAAATTTGGTGGGGTAGAATAATTAATTTTCATGCACGGGTTCCAAATGAATCTTGAGCACCTCGTCATTGTCTTCTGCTTATGCACCAGAAGCTTGTGTTTGTGCCTCCTTCAGCGAGATGGCATGTGTTCCTTTGCAATCATGGAGAGTTGTAATTTACCATTATTATCGCATGAGCCTTAGTCTGTAATCGAGATGATTTGTTATGTGGCATTGACCACCCTTCGTCATCTTGTTCACGAGGTTTGACTTTTCTGATCGCGAAGGACATTTAAAGGGTGGGCCGTTATTGCGACATCCTTCCTCTGCTATCGGGATGTGTATTTGTGAGTTTACATTTGAATAAAAGAGAAGACTTGTAACATCTCGCAAATTGAAAGAACTATAAAGATCTAGATTTAGAAAGAGTGATTTTTTTGAAATAATAAAAATCTGGAAAATTGGTTAAGTTAAGTTTGAGTTTTTGGTCAAATTCAAACGACCATAACTCCTATATCAGTATGAGTTAGGTGTGTTTCCAGATATCATAGGAAATATCTTGGAATAATCTTTCCAACGCCGCCGAGTTTGCGCGATTCCGAGTTTGTATGAGTGAGTTATGCCCATTGGAAGTTGGGCTGTTCAAATAAGGAAAGTCCAAGCCGGATTTTAGAAGGGCATTATGGTATTTTCACCACCCAATTTATTAATTTAGTTTTGGGTAATCAATTGGGATCTAAACGGATCTTAGTCAGTTTACGCTTTTGGAAAAAGAATTAGGGTTTTGAGAAAGGAGAAAAGAAGAGGAGAAAGGAGGAAAGGAAGCAAGAATCGTCAAGAACGTTCGAGTTCAGCTTGTGGATTTCGTCAAGGGGTGATACCTACGAGGTATGTGAGATCACATAGCATTGGGTTAGTTCACTCACACGCCAACCATGATAAAATTCAGCGAAATTAAGTCTTTGAAAGTTTAGAAATTGAGTTCTTGATGAACATCGTTGAACGTTTCGTTTGAATTTCTTGTGGGTTATGTTGTTGGAGTTTCTTGCGATTTGATTCATGTCTCCAGGTATAATTTCTTTTGAATATATCATATATTGAGGGTATAAGTGATCCTAAGTATTTGGGGAAGGAACCATTGAAGTTTAGAGGGTTTAGAGATGAAAAATGGAGAAGAAAAGTCGTCAAACACATGGGGATAGGGGTGGGGCATCGCGCCAGCCAGCGCACCCCAAAAGGGGCTCTGAATCTTCACTCTTGGGGGTGCCATGCTAGACAGCGCGCCCAGACTAGTATCTGAATATTGAGGGTTGGCGCCCCGCGCCTCTCAGAGGGCCAGGGACGCCAGTTCTCCCCATTTGTTCCCCATCTTTTCGTACTTGTTCCTTAGCAATGTACCTATGTTTCTTAGTTGATTCCAACACTCTTAGGTACATTTCAAAATCATGAAATAATCCATAAACATGACATCATGAACCTTGAATCTAAAACCCAATTCAAGGAAAGTTAGGATCAAAGTCAAGAGAAGTTAAGAGTCAAGTCTAGAAGTTAAGAAGCAAGTCAAGAGAAGTTTATAAAGTTTTCAAAACTCTTTCACTAACATTTTAACTTTGTCTTAAGACTTACGTTTCAAGTTAAGTAAAGAGTAAAGAGTTGAGTTCATTTCTCAAAAAGCTATGAGGGAACTAAGTATTTCCAAGAGTTTAAAATGTTTTCACATTTAAAAAAGAAAGGGAAACACCGATTTCTAAGAGAGCTTTTAAGCTAAATTTTTGAGTAATTATTTCAAATCAATGAAAGAAGTTTTAATTTTAAATCATATGAGCTAAGTATATTTTGAGAGTAGTATTGAGCATTGATATGGGGATGCAAGTTCATATTAACTGAAGTCTCCATAAACCATGTAACCATCATGGGTAGTAAGGGATCATAATTTTTAGATGACTTCTTAAGATGCTTTTAGCATAGACTAGTGGGTTCACTTAGTTAAGGCGTTCTATATGACGGCAAAGTATAGGACATTTCTGGCAGCGTGGGCAAGACGTTGTATCACCACTTAGGCTGATAGTGGTGGTTGTTGGTCAGAGAAACTTCCCACAGAAACTATATTACTTTATTATATGAGTAAAGTTGAGTTTTTTATTGCATTTTCTTTAACGAACTAAGTTTTTTTCTACTGTTTTAAAGGCTTTCTATATATTGCATGTGTTTTATCGCTTTATATTGAGTTAAGTTATTCAGGAGTTGAGTAAAGCCCAGGTAAGTGTTTCTTTCAAATTCTTTTCAAGCTTAAGTTATGTTCAGAATTCCAAGTCACATACTCGTACATTTAATGATGCCAGTTGGCCTGCATCTTATTATGATGCAGACGCAGGTAGCCAGAATTATCATCCAACGCCTCATTGATCCAGTTGAGCACTCAGATTTAGTTGGTGAGCCTCCTTGCATTCTGGAGGACTCCTTTTATTTTGTTTTTCAGTATTTCATTGTTAGGATGATCGGGGGTCTTGTACCGATATCCCTCTTTGTTTTAGAAGCTTCATAGACAAATAGTTATGGTTCTTTAGTCTTATTCATTTCAGTTTTATACGTTTAAGACTTGATTTTCCATTTCTTGGCTAAGTTATTATCTTTTAAGTTATTGCATGAGTTACACTTCTTGTGTTTAAGTCTTCCGCTGAGTAAGTAGGTCAGGCCAAGGGTTCACTTGGGGCCAACAATGGTTTTTGAGTGCCAGCCACGTTTGAGGTGTAGGCTCGGGGTGTGACAAGACTGTAAGTTCTTTTTGTTCTAGCATTTCCTTCTACAATTGTGAGAGTTGTTAGTGTTCGATTTGGGTGATTTCAAGTTTAGTGTCTTCGGGAAGGTTGTGGCTATGCATTTGAGTGTTTGGAGATTACTGGGGAAAGCTTGTTTTCAGTAAAATCTGTTGCGAAGGGGCTTCTACTGCTTTTGATTGTGCTAAAATGTTGAATTGTTACATGTTGGTGTTTGGGTATGTTTCGGGCCCTAAATTGTGTATCATTTTGGGATACAAGTTTGGTGGAGCTAAAATTGGCCTTTTGACAGAATCAATATAAGATTCCTAAGATGGGTCCCACATTCCCATATTGACTCAAATTTTGGTCTATCTCTAGATAATATGACTGGTGGCTAAACAACCATGTTAATATTGTTATTCTATAATTAATAGTGTGGTACCTTTTGGAAGGGAAAAACATTGCAATTATGAATTTGAAGCACATGCGATTTGCTTTGAGGTAGGCTGTCTTCCTGTCCTCAAGATTGAGCTCGAGAATGTAAATAAATGTTGATTTGTGTGAATTTGGCTTTGGTAGCTAGTTTTTCTTGCTTTGTTAGTCAATATCAAGTTTTAAGCTTTTGTTAGGTTTTTTGGGCTACTAGCTTGTTGTTCTTCTTGTTCACGATTATCCATATATTGTGGCATGTTTTGTACTTGATTATTATTATGGTTGAAGGCATGTTCAGCCTTAGTCTAGGAGTAGACTAGTGCTTGCCTTAGACTTGCATATTTATGAGCCTGTGCTTGCTTCATATGACATAACTCATTGTAGATTGATGTTGCAAAATTAGGTCAGATAGAATGAGTCTTGGTTAGGCAGTAGCTTAGCTCTGATGACCTTCTATCCATACCTCCCCTTTTCTATGGCCCTAGCGATTCACCATTAGGCTATCCAACATGGTTGGACAGTTTGGCATTGGATTTGGTTTGGGCTTGGAGTTTTTGTATTGATTATCTTGAAGTTGACATTGTTCCAATGTGGCATTGTGATGTTTATTTGATATAGTATTCTTTACAAGCCTTATAGTCGGATATTCAAGGTCTGGTCACATTGCCTTAGTGATTTGACATAGGATTCTTCAGTAGCCTTATGGTCGCAGATTCAATGTCTGGTTACGCTGCTCTTCTGTTAGTATGAAATTCAATGTTTGGACACTTGATCTTCTGTCACAATCCATGATTGGGGCTATATGTAGAGACTAAAGATTTAACACTTTAGATGACAATCTATTAATTAAATACATAGTAGTATACAAACATTCTACCTAGTATTATGAATTGCTACTTGGTTGTCTGAATGATTTTATTATCTCTCTAAAAAAAAATACTCTTGATATTACTAGCACTTATTGGAAGGGAAAAAAACATAGTTTTGCTAAAGCTCATCAACCCAACTGCGACCCAAAAAATTTCAAGCAAATTAGCATTTCGAGTTTCCTAGTTTTTTCAAATGTATGCTCTCTTCGCATATCTTGGGGAGATTTTTGTGGGTAAGTGAAATTTATTCTTGATTCAGTAAGAGTTGTTTTTGGTCCTATATAGTCTAGATTTTTTAATAAATATTATGATACAATAGCATTTTTCATGAAATTGTCGTGATATTAATTTGTCAAAATATGATGACGTTGTTTTTTGTTGATCAAAATGAAGAGAGATTTGCTACCAAGTACCTTATTGGTAAGGATTGATTCAGTGGGGAGTTGGAAAGGGTTTTCCAATGCTCACAACCTTTTTTAAAGTGATGCCTTAGACTTCCTATTGATTAAGCCTTGTGAATTTTAGGTAATACCTTGTATGTGCTTAAATCCTAGTCATTTTGTTAAAGAAAGATTTACGTTTTTCATTTGATTTATCTGATATGCACCAATAGTGTAAATGAATTTATTCATTAACCTTGAGATTTAGTATTAGGAACGAAGATATATTAAACAAGGTAGGAGTTTGCCTCGTGGTGGACAAGATGAGAAAATTTAGACTGGGATGGTTCTGGTTTGTTAAGAGGAGAAGCAATACCAATACTACATACAATAACAAAGGAATCTACGCTTCTCCTCTACACATAGCAGAACAATCTCAATCTCATTTCCCTCATCCTGTCCACCATAGGGCCCACTCCCACCTAATTAAATATATCTTATTTCCTAATAATACCTCTCTAGGTTAATGAGACAATTCATTTACACTACTGGCGCATTTAAGATCAGTCAAATAAAAAAACAACTCTTTCTTTAACAAAATGGCTTGGATTTAAGAACGTACAACATGTTACCTTAAATTCCCAGGGCAAAATCAATTGAAGACCAAGACATATCTTCAAGAACATTGTGAGCAATGGAGAAACTTTTTCAACCACCACACAATCTATTTGATGGCAAATTCTTCTTCATGTTCATCCACTAAAATAATAGTGTCATCATGTTTTAAAAAATGAGAATCGAAGAACTTTCTTTGAAAACTCTATTGTATCAAAATATTGATAAGAAAATCTAGACTATATGGTACCAAAATAACTCTAATTCTATCAAGAAGAAATTAAACTTACCTACCAAAACCCCCCATGATTTGCGAAGGGAACATATATTTGACAAAACTAGGAAACCTATAAGGCAAATTTGCTTGAAATTTATTGGCATGTAGTTGGGCTGATCATTTTGCTTCAGCAAATATCTGTTTCTATCCCTTATTTTAACTTCAGGTTAAATGTAGAATTAAACACATTTCAGAGAGATAATAAAACCAGTCAGACAACAAAACAACATTTCATATGAATATAATTTCTTTTAGATAAAATATCCTAATTGAATATGAAAACATTAGTTTGTATTATATAACGTAATGAAAAAAATGTGAAAGATTAAAAGCATCAGGAGAAATCACACCAACTTGTGGTGTCAACAACTAATTAAGCTCACAAATGTCTAACAAAAAATAATTTGTATTTTTCTTTTTCATTTCTTATATATTTTTTGCTTGTTCTTGATGTACTATGTTTTTCTTATTCATTTGGAAATATATGGTTTTCACTATCTTTTCCTTTCATATTTTATCCTTCTTCAATTTCTTGGCCATATTATTAAGATCATTAATTTTTGTTTCATTTTTGTTTAATTTTTTTTTTCCATATTATGAACAACATTCATTTTTTTTTCCATATTATGAACAACATTCATTTTTTTTCTCCATATTATGAACAACATTCATTTTTTATTTCATTTTGTCTAATTTAATTCTGGCTTATATTGTTGGAAGAACAGATTTATTTCTCTATTTTCCTTCATTATATCATCTTGGTAAGACTAGTATCTTCTAGGGGAAAATATTGAATATATTTTATATGTAATTCCACAATAAATTTAAAGTATTTTTTGCCAAACTAACTAAACTCTTTTTGTTTCACTTGCATTATTCTATGAGGTACGCATAAAAAACTTTGGTTTGTTGTACATTGTTCATAAGTAAAAATCACAATTTTTGGAAGTTTGTGAACAAAGATTTCGGAGAATAATTTTTTTGGACCAAGAGAAAAAAATAAAAGTCAAAACACATGTTACATGTAATAAAATTGAATTGCTATACACTTGTAGGTATCATTCCAAACTAATGAACATCCAATACAAATAAATATTTAACTTCCTATTAGATAGAATAAGATGAAACATGTAACCTCACAAAAGATAGCAGATATTTTAATGAAGCCTGCAACTAGGAGGTAATTATACTACTTATTAGGAAAAGTTTTTGAGAAACAAATTATTACCATGGAGAAGTTGCTAGGGCATTGAAACGGAGTTAAAGATTTCATCTTCCTTTGTTAAACACTTTGTTTTGGAGTTCATACCTGCTTTCTTTCAAAACCTTTTCATTAAAATTACACATTAATTCTTTTGCTTTGGCTAGCTTAACTTTCTTTGATTCAAGAATGTTCATTTATTCAAATGAAAAGTAAATGAGCTTACTAAGCCTTGCACGTACAAATCTAACTCTCATGCAAAAGCACTCTTTCGCTTTCAACAAATTGTCCCAAATTTCAAGATGATCTCTAGGGGTCGAAATGTTGAAAGCTTTAATGCAACCAAAATTTCAGTAAAAATTCCAGCATTTAGGTTGACATTTAAGCCACCTAGTAAATGGTCATGCATAAATTAATTTGGGGTGCGACAAAGATCATAGTATTTGGTCCAAAAGAGTGCAAGAACCTTTGAGTACATGATTAGTCCTTTAAAAATAATGTCGAAACAATAATATTCCTTAATCAAATCCTTTAAGTCCACCCTCTATCATGAAAATCTAATGCTTTCATACTTTTCAGTCATTATCTCTATCGTTGCACATTGACCTGTTACTGGACCGCGGTTCAAGGTTGACATTAACATGGTTTCCTCTTGTTTGTCATCGAGATGAATATCAAGTAAATTAGGCTCCAAATATTTCTACTCTTTTGTTATCTTGATGAATATATATAATAGGAGGATCCAAGCCAAACCTAGTCATTACATTTTAAAAAGCCTTTTGAATAGTACGTCACCTCCTATGCTATTGATGTCGCATAACGATGTTGGATAAACAGATTAACGTAATACTCCCTATTCTTACTGTCCACGATGATATATTTCCTGTTGGGACAAGGCTCCATTTCTCTCCTCGAACCCAATGACTCAACTTCGGAAACAAATGTCAAGCCTAACACATCTTGATCCACTATTTCTGCATCCATATTCAGTGTCTCCTTGCAACTACGGTACAAGAACAGATCTGTGTCCCTAATGTCTTCCAATAATACACCTTTTTTGCCAATTGCAAGAAAAACACACGATAAAAAAACAACTCCGATTTGTATATCATATGCTAAGGCCAACACAGTCATCCTACCAGAGAACCGAAAATACTCAAGGTACAACATATTCACTTTAGATGCTTCCGCAAGCACATATGGAAGGATATACTGAATTTGGAAAATATTTTACACGAAAAATATTTTCCTTCATACCAAACACTAGTTTCGCTTATTTTTTGTTGAAGGAAAATATTTTCCATGTAAAATGTTTTTCCATATTCAATATCTCCTACCATTTGTTATTGTTGTGGCATCTGAAGTGAATCTATTACACCTTGAGTAATTCTGGTTCTTTGGTAGGATGACTGTGTAAGCCTTATCATATGATGTGCAAATCAGAGCTTTTTTTATTGCGTATATTTCTTGCAATTGGGTGGAAAAGGTGCATTAATGGAAGGTATTAGGGACGCGGATCCGTTCATGTACCATAGCTACAATGAGATACTGAATATGGATGCACATATAGTGGATCAAGATGTGTTAGACTTGACATTTGTTTGTGAAGTTGAGTCATTGGGTTCGAGGAGAGAAATAGAGCTCTGTCCCAACGGGAAAGAAATTGTTGTGTACATTAAGCTTTGGAGCCTCCTATTATATATATTCATCAAAATGACTAAAGAGGACCAATATTTGAAGCCTAATTTACTAGATATTCATCTATATGATAAACAAGAAGAAGCCATGTTAATGTCAAACATGGACCGCGGTCCAGTAACAGATCAACGTGGAAACGATAAAGATAATGACTCTGATATTTATGAAAGTATTAGATTTTTGGGATAGAGAGTGGACTAAAAGGATGTGATCAATAAATATTCTTGTTTCAACATTATTTTTAATGGTCTGATCATGGACTCAAAGGTTCTTCCACCCTTTTGGACCAAATATTATGATCTTTGTGTACTTGCAAGCTTTGCTTGATGATTATTTTCCTTTTTCAAGTGTGTATTCCTATAACTGTAAAAGAAGCATTTTTTAGATATCTTCTCTCCATAAACAAAAGAGAGAGGGTTTTGGAGTTTTAGAGTTGGACTGTATTTGATATTCAAAAAAGAAAGAGATGTATCTCTTGATGTTTTGACCAAAATCTTTGTGTACGCAAAAACTACCAAGTCCTCCATCTCAGCTAAAATATATTCTTTGAAATTTTGTCCTTGTTTACTTTTCAGGCATCTCCTCCTTGAAGTAATTCCCGGAGTGAGGAATTTTTGTCTCTTACTTGTCACATTCAAAGAACCCATCATATCATACGTAAACATTGAATTACCCGTGTACATAACAAACATCTATGGTTCCTGATACACTCAAAATTACACCCTAAGATTATCTAATGTGGTCCTATGCAAATACAGTAATCCAAATAAGGTTGAGGTAGAATCCCACGAATAATAGGGCGAAAATGATAATAATTAAAGGAATAATTGATGGTTTGATTTCTATTCTGTAAGAGTTGAAAAGAATTTGTATAACTAAAACTAGGATTCACAATATAACTAAGAGCTATAAACTTATAATATTAAAGCATTAATTTTGTGTCCCAACAGTACGATGCACAATTTGTCGAAGATAATATAGTAATCAAACAAGGCAGGGTCGAACCCCACATAATCGAAGCAATTATTTTATAGTCACAACAACATCCAGTGGGTGATGAACACTCTTCTTTGCATTCATCATAAACCAAGTGCGAATATGCACATCCATGCATCTCATTTTTTTTACCAAAACCATAGAAATGCATGTCTAAAAATGCAACACTTGTGAAGTTTTTATTCGGTATAAGCAATTAATTGCAATACAGTAGTGTTACAGAAATCTTATTGTAGTAATAATTTGGTTAAGTAATATCTTCGTTAATGATAAAAGAAAGCCCAGTAGACGAAACTCTCTATTAACAGAGAATGTACCATTGTGGTAATATGGATAAGTCATCTTCAGTCAATTAGGGTTTAAGTTTGTACAGTTTATTATTCAGGTATTGTAGGTCACATAAGTTTATCAGTTCCTATTTTCTAGGAGTTAGGTTAGCACGATCTGTTTTGTTAACGCTGTATAAGAACTCCATTAAAAGCTCATTAGTAAACATACAATTTCATTCTACTTTTGTGCATTTATATGGTATGAACGCTAATATACTCTAACAAGTACGCAATCCAAGATGTAATAAAAAAAATGCGCACAAATTGCCCCTTCCACCTCTGTGGATAATGCCGACGCAGCTCCAATCCTCAAACATCTAGTTCAATTCAACCCTTCCTCACAGCTGCCCATTAAATTGTCTAGCAGCCACAATTTTACGATCTGGAAGGCCGAGATTGCCATGCTGCTTCATGGCCATGACCTCTATAGTCATCTTGACTGCACTAAATTGTCCCCACCTGAAATAGTCACCACTAATGGCCTTGAAACTATCAACCCCGAGTACAAGGATTGGTTTTGTCAGGATAAACTAATCCAAAATGCTCTCATGGCTTCTGTTGATGCAACAAATTCATCCACTCTAGCTTATCCACTCATTTCCAAATTTGCGTGGGATCAACTTCACACTTCCTTTGCAAACAAATCACAAAGCCGCATCTTCAACCTTCATCACCATCTCAATAAATTCAACAAAGACTACAAATCAATTAATGAATATATGCGAGAGATTCTCTCACTCTCCAATAAACTCTCCGTAGCATCTTCACTTGTCAATAACGAAGAACTCGTGGTGAAAATATTGAGTCTCCTTGGGCTAGAGTTCCGTGAGATCTCAGCGGTCATATGAGCACATGACTCTCCAATAAGCTATGAGAGACTCTTTGATAAGATTTTGGATCATGAACTATTCATCAAACATGAGGATCTCAACATGACTACCACCCAGGTCACTGCAGCTGTTGCTCAACATGTGACCAATCCTCCATCAGCCTCATGCCACAATTGACGCCCACAAAACAATAATAATTGGCTTCCCCAAAATAGGGATCCCTCTCAAATAAACACTTCCCATACCAATATTCACGAGTGCATTGTGAAAATTATGACAAATTGGACCTACGTCAAGTGTTTGCTGCTCTCGGTCCCATTACAACTTTGAACCAAAAGCAAATTTTGTTGCACAAATAATGCAAAATCACCCCTGGGTTCTCGATTCAGGTGCGTCTTACTATATTAACACCAACTCCCTCTGTAATGTTCAGGACTTCAAAGGGATCGAGGAAGTGACAATGGGTAACGATAATGTGATTCTAATTACTCAAGCTAGTACCATGATGTTTGCGTAATCAAGACACAACTTCCAATGCAAGTTTGTACGATCATAAAATAGTAAAGTAACCCAACCAAGGGTTGGGGTCGAGTTCTAAGGGAGTGGGCTTGAAAATTAATAGAAAAATAAAATCAAGTTCTAATTAGTCATAGCTAAAAACATTGTCGAATACAAACATACTAAATCTAAGGGGTGACACAAAAGTGTCAATTAACAATGGAGGTTTGTAATAAGTAAGCAAAAATCAGTGAAAATGCAAAGAGTACTAATCAAGGAGATGAGATTCTTGGGATGTGATAAGAATACGGGTTAAACTAGATCATTGGGTACATGCTTTTGATAGTAAATGCATTGAATATTTTTGACTAGGCTAGACCACAGTGGGGGTAAATTCTCTCTCGAGCAACCTCCCCTAAATCAACTCAGTTTCTCCCGAACACCGAGTTGCCGCACGAAGAACAGCCTCCACCTTAGCCCACTCTCTCTCTCTAGCTGAGTGTGCCGGAGAAGGACTAGGGTTCACTCTTTCGAGTTGAACCTCATGTTGACCCAATCCCACCGACCATAAATTTAGTAGTCTTAGTTTTACGACCTCTCTCTCGAGTAAGCCAAAAACACAAAGGTGAAATCATATTTACAACTACAATTTCATTAATTTCCAACACGACTACTAAACGAAATCACATTTAAACAACGATTAAACTATCAACAAGCAAGACCCAACAATTAACTTAACCCATATTCACAAAATCACACCCCAAGAATTGGGGTTTTTAGTTAGACATGTATAAGAGATAGAAATTTATACCAATATGAGTTTGCATTCAAATATGTATGAAGATTTAAGTCTCTAAACAAGTCAAGAGTGAAAAATCCACAAGTCCCAAGTCCAAAATCTTGGAGTTGAAACCCTTGAACCTTTAAGTTCTTCAAAACCCTCTCCAAACTTAGAACTCAAAAATAGAAGCAAAGTCTGAAAAATTACTGTTCAAAGGTAAAAAATCAATCCTGGAATAATAATTCTCAACGAGTATTTATAGTTTTCAAAAATCTATGTTGCTAAGGATCACTCGGCGAGTTAGTCAGAATCGCCTATCAACTCGGTGATCCGCCCTTTGGTCTAGTTCATCGCAGTCTTGCGTTAGCATTCAACATCGTCGTGTTTTGGATCATTAGGCGACATAGTACTACTTCGTGGAACTACTCGGCGACACGCCGACTGCTCCTTTCCACCCACCGATTTGATCCTTTGCTTCAGGGATCAGCACACTGGAACAAAAGGCGAGGATAAGACCTTCTGGCGACTCGCCGAACGGGTTCGGCGATTCTCAGATCTTCATTTCTTCGTTCTTTCAGCTGCTTTTGTTCCTTTTTGCTAAGTAGTGTCTATGCTTTCCCTCAAACTCCAAATACCTGAAACTTTAGAGTTTTCATCAGATATTGAGTCAAAATATGCATTTGAGCACACTAATTCTATCAAAATATTTCCCTAAATGAGTCCAAATAGTGGACTCATCATACCACTTATTTGAATGCTTCAAATAACTCTTTCAAATTCGCTAATATTTTGTGTGCTCCCACTATCAAGCGCAAACTTGTTTAAGTGCATCCATTTTGCAAATATAATCTAACACTAATAAAAAAAAAATCCTTTTAAATTTCTTGTGAAAGATCTGACTAGAGGAACCTCTCTACTGTGCGGCCAGAATAAAGCATGACTCTAGGAATTGCCATCACTATCTCGACTAAACATCAACTTCACCATTGCTGGACCTTCCTTACATTTGTGGCATCGAAGATTGGGCCACCCCCATTCTCGAGTTTTATTTTCCATTTTATGTAATTCATGTCTTTCGTATTCTTCCAAGGACATGTTTAGTTTTTGTAATTCTTGTTGTTGCAATAAAGTGCACAGATTTCCAGTTTCTTCCAACACTTTGTCCAACAACTCTCTATTAGAAATAATTTACAGTGATCTGTGTGGCCCATCCCTCTATTGATAAAAAGTGATACTATTTTTTGTTTGTTGATCATTTCATCAGATACATTTTCTTGTACACAATGAAAAAACAAACATGAGGTTAAAAAACACTTTCAAAGCTTACATCCCGTGCATGAAAACCATTTTGGTAACAGAATACTTACACTTTACACTAATGGAGGCAGAGAATATAAGACCATGGAACCATACCTTCATTCCAATAGCATACACTACCTTGTTTCTCCTCGTCACACTCCTCAAAGGGTCTCCCTAGCTAAAAGACATCGTCGACACCTTATTGAGACCGTTAAAATGCTACTTCACCAAGCTAGTTTACCCTCTGATTTTTGGAGATTTGTCTGCCATCATGCTGCCTTTCTCATAAAACAAATAACGACTGTTGATTTTGCTTTTAGTTACTGTACTCATTTTTTAAAATAATAAGTTACCTAGTTTTAAGATGAATTTGAATTTTAAATATTTGTTTGGTTGTTTTAATTGTTAAGATTATTTAGTCTTTTAAAATTTTTGTTATGCAGATTTTCTGTAGATTGTGTTATCAAGTTGGCTATGTAAAGCCCTATTATGCTTAATAAAATATTGAGAGACATTTTCAATCATTTTGTGCTTCCAATTTTTTTAAAAACACCAACAATTCGAAGTTCTTTTCAAAGAGGCACCCGCATATGAATCTCTTTATACATTTGGTTGTATATGCTACCCATGGCTCTGACCATATGCTCTACATAAATTAGAGTCGTATTCCAAACCTTGTGTCTATCTCAGTTATTCGGTCATCTATAATTGTCATCAGTGTTTTGAATCTACAAGCTCTAAACTTTTTCTCTCACGGGATGTAAATCTTTCGAGGATATTTTCCCTTTTTCTAATATGTTGTCCCACTTCAAATAGAAGTTTTCATATTTAAACTGGGAGGATACTTCAAACCAAAACAATTCAAATCTGGATATTACTTCCAACGCCACTACTCCACACACTGCTTCATCCCACCATTCCATTGATGCAAGATACACGCCAAGATGATTGCTTATTTCGTGTTACACCGAGGAAGAAACCACAGTCAGATCATTTCAGCACTTCGGCTCCAGGTAATCTTCACACTAATTCCCTCTCCCCTGACTTCCATCAGATTTCCCCTATTGTAGATTCTATACCATCCCACTTCATATTTCAAAGGCACCTCCTTTCCTCTCTAGTTGTCCTCTCACATTACATCGCCTACTACCAATTACTCATGTTTATCACCGACGCTCCAACTCACCACCCCATATATCGACCCAATCCCTCACCTCTCACAGTGGTGTGCGTAGTTGCAGTGTCGCTTTATCCCCCCCCCACTGAACCCGTAGCTCCAATTCCACCAATCTAGCACAATTCTGTAGTAATAAGGTCAAAAAACAACATCGTCAAGCGGTGCAAAATAGTTAATAACACTGCCCAAAAAACCTAAATAGTACCAATTCTACCATTCAATGAAAAACAAGCAAAAAAAAATCACATATTGGAGAGATGCTATGTAGCTTGAGTTTGATGCACTGATAAAGGATCATACTTGGGAGTTGGTTCAGCTTACCAGGAATGTTGTTCCCTGTAAATGGTTCTTTTAAATTAAAACTACGTCTGATGGATCCATTGATATGTACAAAGTATGTTTGGTTGCAAAAGGGTTCACCCAAAGTCCTGGGGTTTATTTTGATAAAACATACCGTACTGTGGTTAAACCCACCACAATTCGGACTATCCTCACCCTTGTTGTACAGAACAATTAGGCACTGTATCAAATCGATGTCAATAATGTTTTTCTTAAAGGGAAGCTTCAGAAAGTGTATATGACTCAACCAACCAGATATAAAAATTCAGGGCATCCTGACTATGTCTGTCATCTCCAAAAGGCTATCTACGACCTGCGACAAGCTCCCAAAGCCTGGTATGATTCACTAAATGATTCTTTGATCCGGATGGGGTTCAAGATGTCTGAGTCTGATAATTCTCTCTTTGTTCTGCATAATTTAGGCCTAACTATTTATATCTTTATATATGTGGATGACACCATACTAATAGGTAGCAATGAAACACTCCTTCAACAAGTCATTACCTCTCTTTCCAAAAAAAGTTTCTCTTAAATACCTTGGCTTACTGCACTATTTCTTGGGCATTGAGGTACGTTGGGTTGTTAACGGTTTGTTTCTCAGTCAATATAAGTATATGCATGAGGTGCTACATGAAACTCAAATGTACGACTTCAAAGGCATTCAGTCTCTAATGAGTACGTCAGTGGAACTACTGGTAGATGACGGAGCCCTAAAAACTGATGGAAAAAAGTATAGGAGTGTACCTGGTAATACTTAGTACCTTTCTTTTACACAACCTGACATCACATATATTCAGTAAACAAGACGACTCAATTCAATACCTATCCTTGTGTGGTTCACAGGAAGGCACTTAAACGTATCCTTCGGTATCTTAAAGAAACATCCCACCATGGTATTAATATATCTTCGCAATAGTCCACTAATCTCTATGCCTATGAGGATGTCGATTAGGAAGTTGATACTAATGATTTCCGCTCCATCTCTTGTTACATTATTTTTCTAGGCTTGACTCCTATTTCTTGGTCTTCTTGTAAGTAACCTAGTGTATCCCGCTCCTCCACTAAGGCTGTGTATTGGGTTGTTGCCTCTACCTTGTCTGAAACGAACTGGATCACTCACTTTCTGAAGGATCTTCGTATCCTGCTCTCTGCTTCAACAATAATTCTTTGTGACACCCTTGGGGTTACATAGATTGCTGAAAAACCGATCCATCATACAAAAAGGAAGCACTTAGAGGTTGATCTTCACTTTGTTTGCCACCAATTCTACAATGGTCTAGTCAGAGTTTCACTCCCCAAAGCTACCCCTAGGATGCGGACACGTGACCTAGGATAATGAATGACCCCAAGCTAACACTACTGTCATATGATTAGGATACTAAATAAAAAAAATAGTAAAGTATTGTGCGGAAGCAAAATCATAAGATAAACTGAAATGATGGGAATACCCATAAACTATTTGATTATACAAAACTGAGATTTTAACAATAGCTGAATGGTCAAACTCAATTACTAAAGATGAATCTAACTATGTCTGAAAATAAGCCTCTAACTGAGTAAAAGTGTTGGGACAAGCCCCAGCTAAATCTAGCCAAACTAAAAACTCATGACTAAAAACAAAAGAAACATGTTTGTCATCCTCAGAGAATGAGTTCTCATCACTAGTACTACTGAGGTGAAGATCGGGAACGGATCTACGCATGATCTAGAAGCTAAAGATATGAACCTACATCACGAGAAGATGTAGCCCAAAGTATGTGTCAGTACTTGAAAGGTACCGAGCATGCATGATAGAGTAAAGCTGAACAATATACATAACTGAACAAAGCATATAACTGAGCAATGATATCAGATTAGCATTATAGTATACTGAGAATATTGAACATGAACTAATTGAATGCAATGACCAAGTTTATAACATACTAAAACTGAAATCTGAACTGTAACTAATAACCTGGTCAATGCACTAGAATCTGACTGTAGGAGCTACTAATAACCGATATAAAACCACATGAGTTAAATGTGGGGCATAATGTATACGCCCCATCGAAAGTACCCAATATACCCTGCCAGAGGTATAGAGGCATGACTAGCGTGATTACTAAAATGTAAAGCCCATAAAAGGGACTTATAAACCTATGGGGGCACGTAGTTCTCGGTCTCTTCGGGTACGCTGAACCCTAGCCAACTCGATGTAAGCCTACTCCCAATTAGAGTGTATACAAGCAATATTATGACTGAAATACTAATGTACTGGATAACTCAATTACTGACATGCAAACTCTGGGAGTGAAACAATTATAACTGATAATGTGACATTCGAAACTGAGGCATGTATATATGAAATAACTGACCTAGCATGTGTAAATCATGAACTAAAAGAACTACATAACTAGGGTTCTGAATTTATGCAAGAATCTACGCAAAATAATACTAGAATCATGATAATCTTAATAGGAACATTAAAGTAACTAATTCCTAATAATCTGTTCGAATTCTTGAAACCCTAGGTCTAGATAATATGAAGGGAATCAAGAATCTGACTGAATTTTAGGGACGTAATGGGTGAAAGGAACCCACCAGTGAAATCCCACATAACTGGTGAAGAATTCCATTGGAAAATCTTTCGATTTTGGGGCTGGAACTAACGAGAACTCGCTGCATTCTTGAACTAGGGCTGCTCGACTTCTTCTCTTATTTTTGCTCTAAGTTTTGCTAGATTTTGGTGAATAATTGATTAGGTTAGGTTCTAATTAGTTTACTAGGCTAAAATTGACCAAAACTACATAGTTTAGGGGTTAAACGACGTACTTTAGGGGTCCAACGCATAACAAAAATACCAAATGACCCCTGACTTAAAAGATGTTGAAGCCACCGACGGGCCTGACCGATGGACTGACGGCATGTCCTGTCAGTCCGTCGAACGACTTCAGAGGATGACTTATGGGGGGTTTGAACCATGGCCTGGAACACGAACCGTGGTCTGACCTATGGTCCGTAGGTCCTGGCGTATCTCTGGACTTAGAATAATTTTCTGGGCCTTTCTGGATTTGGTTGCAAGTGGCCATCTATGGACAGTGTGGCATTTGTGGGTTGCACCAGCACTTTATGGAAATCTACTGGTTCGGTCTGTTTTCGAATATGGGGCATTACACAGAGTTTCCCATGTTTACTCCACTTATGAAATTGCACATCCGCTCACTAAACGATTCTCTATGGCAGCCTTCCAGTGGATTCTTCCTAAGTTAGGCGTTGTCTCTTTACACCTAACTTGAGGGGGCCATAATAGAGCATGTATGTAACACCCTAGAAATATTTTCGAACTGAGACTAGAACCATCCTTCGTTGTGAGTAGTATTTAATAGAGGAATTAAAATTTCTTAAGTGTTAAGTTCACTAGATGTAGCACCTTGACTTTCAAAAAGAATTAAATTGGAAATAGTAAAATCTGAAATTTTGCAAGTTATACTTAAGTATGAATTTTGGGTCGACTTTAAACAACCATAAATCCTAGATCATGATGATTTATGTGTTCTACCAGTCACCATAGGAAATAACTTTGAATTATCTTCCCAAATCCACCGAGTTTGCTCAGTTTCGAGGTCAGATGAGTGAGATGTGGCTTTTCGAAGTTAGGTTGTCCAGTTACGAAAGTTAGCCGGAAATAGTAAGGGGTAGTTTGGTCTTTTCCTTACTAAATCAGATTTAATTCATTTTTAGTAAGGTCTTAAGGGTCTAATCCTATTAGGTTCAGTTTTATAATTCTAAAATACACCTAGGGTTTTAGTTGAGAGTTCAAGAAGAGAAAAGAGGAGAGGATCAAGCGTTCGTCGAGATTCTTGCGTGTTGCAGCTGATTTTCGCCATGGTTTTGATCCCTAAGAGGTATGTAAGATTCCATAGTATTGGGTTTGTTCACCCACACGCCAAACATGTTATTTTCAGCGCAAATTTCATTCTTGAAGTTGAAAGATTAGAGTTCTTGATGAGTTCTTGATAGGTGTGCTTGAGGTTCATTCTAAATCTTATTGTGTTGGGTTGTTTGATGATTTCTTGAGATCAAAGTGAGTGTTTTTAGGGCTGTATTGAGTATATTAGAGTGTACTTATGTTAAGTAATCAAATCCAAGTGATTGGGGAAGAACCCGTTCAATTTTAGGGGAAATAGGGTGAGAAAATGAGCAAGGAAACTTGTTGAATTTTCTGGGTTGGGGCATGGCGCGATGCGCTTGACAGAGCGCCCCAAACCCACCTCTAAAGTTTAGGGGCTGACGCCCCACGCCACCCATAGCGCCAGGGTCGCCTTCCCCACCCAGTTTGTCATCGGTTGCCCCGTTTGATTTCGTTTAATTGCACCTTCACTCCTTTTTTATTCTAACTACTCTAAGCTACTTCTAAAGAAGCATAAGCGATCGTTATCAAGTAAAGAACCCAACGTGTAGGTTGGGGTCGATCCCACGAGGAAAATGGTTTAGACTTTACTTTAACCCACAATTATATTCAATTAGTCAAAGTACTTCCAAAAAAAATAACAATTAATTA
>JAJOOS010034727.1:0-36164 GCA_029582725.1 Solanum chiquidenum | reverse complement strand
TCTGGAATTCATGCAATAAACTGAATATTAACATACTAATCTGATTTGGATCATTCTAACAGCTAAGAACCCAATAATTCTAACATTCAAGAAACCCTAGGTTTAGTCATAATAAGGGAATCAAGAAACTGACTGAAAACTAGGGTCTTAATGGGTGAAAGGAACCCACTAGTGAAATCCCACATACCTGGTGACGAATTCCACGGAGAAATCCTTCTATTTCAGGGCTGGAACTAGAGGAAACTTACTGCGTTCTTGAACTAGGGCTTGGTCGACTATTTTTCCCTCTTGTTGTTCAACTTGATGAATTTTTTTGGAGAATGAGTTGACTAGGGCAAGTTCTAATTAAGTTGCTAGGGTTTAACTGACCAAAACTACGTAGTTTAGGGATTAAGCGACGTAGTTTACGAGTCCAACGCATAAGGGAAAGGACCAAAACAACCCTAACTAAATTCTAGCGAAGCCCATCCATGGAAGGAATGACGGTCCGTCGTTTGATCTACCAGTCGTCGTTTGAGTCCGTCGGTCAAGTTTGCTCGATAGGGCTTCACTAAAACGAGCATAACTTTTTACTCGGAGGTTGGATTTTAGAAAACTCAGTGGCGTTGGAAAGAGTATTCAATTATCTATCATATCGTAGGTCATGGGACACATAATTATTATTTTTCTAAGAGTTATGACCATTTGAAGTTGGCCACATCAATAATTTTCATCTAACTGGCTGCTGACCCTCATCTACGGTCAGACCTACAGACCATGGATTGAACGACGGTCCATGTTGGTCGACCGTATATCATGTCATAGGCTAGGTAAGGGAGTCTTGATCCTCGGACACAGACCACAGACCGTGGTCTGACCTACGGACCATGGGTCGAGACTTAGCCGATTTTCTAAGCAGAGTTTTGGGAGGGGCTGCAGTGGTGAACTACTGACCACCAGCATGGACCATGGTCTGACCTACGGTCCGTGGAATTCAACCATGGGTTGCACCTGCAACTTCTCATAATCTGCATTTTGGTTTATCTAGGATACATGGTGTTACAAGATGGGTGCTAATCCATTAGTTGAGGCGGGGTATCTAGTAGCAATCTCCCTATCCTATAAACTATGTGCCCACATAGGTCTAGCTAGTTGATTCACTTAAGATAAAAACAATGGTCCTACCTTAGGTAAGTAGGAATCCCTTATCCGATGAGGGTGACACTAGGATTCCATGAATTCCTCACATGGTCTATGTCGGTTAAGTCTTACCCCCACAAAGAATGTTGATGAACTATGGTTTCTCAAGAGTGTACTACTTAGTGTGGGTGGTAGTATGGGATGTCATCCATGCATTGCACAAGTAGGCTTTGAGAGAGGTTATGGTGTGTACCTTTATAATGTTAAATTAAATGAATGGTCTCTTATGATGATGTAATAAGAATGTTGGTCTAATGTCTAATGAATGAAGGTGCTCTAAATGAAGCTAATGAAAAATGTTGACTTATATGGTTAAATGTTATGATGCATGTTATACTTGGATTGTATTATGAGTTACTTCCTTGTCATGACTTATTGAGTATAAATGTTCCTTGTCTATGGTGGATCCAAAGGAGTACTTAGTGTGAATAGTAGTATAGGATGCTACTTAAACATTGTGCAAGTATGACTTAGGGTTGTCCTAGATGTTGGTCCTAATGTCTTGGTATGACTTATGAAATGTTTATGTTCCTTATGTATGAGTATGGTCTAATGATGAAAAGAAAGAATGGTAAGTTCACTTTTGGTGGCCTTAATGTGGTACCTAGTGTGGATGGTGGTATGGGACGCTATTCATACATTGCACAAGGTAGAACTTGGGGTTACTTATGGTGAAAGGATAATGTGGGGAAATGGCTTATATGTGATTATGTTCTAATGTGATGAAATGGGTTATATGATTGATTATTTCTAATGTGAAGGAATGACTTGTATGTTAGTTATGTTTGTATATTATGCCTCTTATACTCATGTTCAAGAAGGTTTTCTCAAATTGGCATAAAGTATGATTTCCAAAGAAAATGTATGTTTTAAGCATGGTTTGTGCATGGCTTCCATACTTAGTACTTAATTGTGCTAACCCATATTACTTCATTTTTACCAAAGTGTAGGGTTGTGGATATTTAATGTTCTATACTTGAAGGATATGTTTCTAAGGAGCTTGGAGATGAAGACTTGGTGAGTCCTCATAGTTTCGAGGACAAAACCCACTATGTTCCCTTTATGTCTTTCATTGTATGTTTAGAGTCTTTGTATGGGATATGTCCCAAAGTTGTATTCAACTTGTTAGATGGTTTGAGACATAGTATAGAAAGTCTTCCGCTTGTTTTTATGAAAAAGGATTTCGATTGTAAAGAAAAATAATAATTCAGCCCTATTTTCTTATATTTTTATGTTCAAGAA
Organism: Solanum chiquidenum; assembly: GCA_029582725.1. Lineage (NCBI taxonomy): Eukaryota > Viridiplantae > Streptophyta > Magnoliopsida > Solanales > Solanaceae > Solanum > Solanum chiquidenum. The sequence continues at coordinate 33,743 of JAJOOS010034727.1, read as the reverse complement.
TGCTATGAGGCTTGTATGGGACCCCTTCGGAGTCTTGTACACCGTGTCACTTTCGGGGTGTAAGCATGGGTCATGACAGTCTGTGGCCCCTGAAGACTGGCCATCCTTCACAACTGCCTTCACTCCTCTTAAGTCTTACCACGGGCCGTCCAAGGTCTCGTGGGAAGGGAGCCCTCCTAGATAGCGTTTGGAAAGGTTTTATGGGCACCACTATGGAGCGTGAAGCTCTCCACGGGCCGTCCACTGCCTTCGTAGGAGGGAGAGAGGAGAGGCAGGTTTGAGGCACCTTCACGAGCCCTCCAACAGACGGTGGTCTCCTTCACGGCCTGTTTAGGCTCCGTGAGGAGTTTCATGGTCCACCTTTGGGCTTGTGAGTTGTCCACTAGACCTTTCCTACTCTCTTTCTTGAATTTGAGGTATTACAATAGTAGAGCATATCGAGACAATTGTGTGAACTTCAAAGCATCTTCAATCACATTCATACTTCCTTGATGAAGGTTGATGAATTCAAGTACCTTGGCCTCCCTCATCTCAAGGGGAAAGAATCTATAAAGGAAATGAACTTTGAATTTTTCCCAAGCAAGAGGACCCGCATCATCGTCCCTTTCTTCCTTCCATTGATTGAAATGTAATTGAGCAACACCCTTATATTGATAAGCGACCAATTCTTCCTCTTCCACTGGAGTCACTCTCATGATCATGAACACCTTATACACTTCATTAATGAACTCTTAAGGATCTTCTTCAATCTTGGAACAATGAAACTTTGGAGGATTCATTCTAGTGAAGTCTCTCACTCTAGTTATCGTCATATCCATATTTATATTCACGAGGACCACAACCTCCTTATTGGATTGAGGCGTCATGGCATGAACCAATACTTGAAAAGAAGTCCTAAACTCCGCATTAGTCACTTGTTCGACCAATGGGTTGATCGAAACTTTAGGAGCTTCTTGAGGAGCTTCTTGTTCCACATTCTCTCCCGCATATATTCCTTCTAGTCTATGCCCTTCGAGTAGCCATATCTTGTAAAATATCATATAAGGATTATGAGAGAGAGACATTAAAGAGTTAGACTCTATCACACGACTTTAGAGTAATGAAAGAAGTGTAGTTACCTAAATATCTTGTAGCCTCTCATTAATAAATATGATGTGATTCACACTCATGAACAAGACTCTACTCGATGTGGCCTATGAGACATCTTAAGACATTTCTAAACGTTGTGCTATTAATACCAAGTTTGTTGTGACCTAAAGTATACCCTAAGTGTAACATGGCATATAGGACCCCAAGAGACCCTACACAAGAAATTTAGCATACATCATTTAAGATAATAGAAATTCAAGAGATAGGCACTTCATATCATAAGAGTTCACAAAAGTGTAGCGGAAATCTAACATAGTCTTAAAGCCATCTAGTACATCAAGATTGATTGGGACGTACCCATGCATCACACATACTATTGGAAAGTAAAACCAATAACAAATAAAGAGGTCTTGGTCCTCGAAACATGAAGAATCATCAATCTTCAATATCTACTAAGTGATCACTAGCCATAGAGATGTGGAATAGGAGCGTCGAACCCTACATTAGTGAAACAATGCAGGAAAAAGTATGCATTAGTACGTGGAATGTACCAAGTTTGATAGAAATGAATAAAGATATGAAATCATGCTAAAAAGGACTTTGCATGACATGCAATAACCATGCTAAATCATAAGATAAAAAGGGGTTAGAAAAAATAAATCATAAAACATTGTCAATGCAAGCTAACATCTTTGAAACACTTGTGAGATAATTCTAGAAGTAACCTTAGTTCTTTATTGTGGGAGATTTACCTTTAACCGACATAGAGACCATGTGAGCTATAATATGGAATCTGGTGTCTACTCCACACCGAAAAGAGGTGTTCTCACTTGTCAAGGTAAGAACCATGAACTTCTAGCTTACGTGGATCCACTAGCTAATGTCTATCGAGAAAAACCTATGGTGGCACATAGTTTATGAGGCATAGGTAATTGTTACTTATCCACTCAGAGCTAAGCATAAATCCCATAGAATATTCATTAGTGTTAACTTATCTTAACGTAGTTGCTTGTCTTATCATTGGTGTACATGGTAATCGCCGCTTGCCTCATCATCCATGGAAGAGAAAAACAAGTAACCAATCCAAGCTAAGTTTTGTTAGAATAGCTCATTAAATCTTAATTCATCTTGGCTAAGAAAACCTTTCACAATAATAACAACAACTTGATGCTTAACTATCGAAGCAACTTTAAATCATTTTTCATAACTTTCATAAAGAATATGATTATCTTCATAAAACTCATCTCTCGTGATTCAAAAGTTTCATCATATGATCAATTTTAGAAAACATGGGTCATGCATGGGTTCATCTGAATTCAACTTTAAAACATGCCATTATCTCAATTCATGCATGAAAAGACATAAAACAATCAATTAGATCATACTTAAAACGAACCCATGAGACTGAGTAAAACTCTAACTTCAATTAGAGATTCTACCTTGTAAAAGTTGGGGAATTTCGGAACCCTATGGAGGAAAGGACTCCATAGGTGAATACTATCATACCTTGATTCCAAAAGCTTGCCATCAATGATGAAATTGGAGATTTGACCTTGAAACCCTAGTCCTCTTCTTCAATTTTTTAGAGAGAGAAATATTGGGGGAAGGACTTTGATCAACTTTGAGAATTTAGGAGAACGAGTTCAATTGAAAAATTTGGGCGTAAATTTTTTATATAGGGTCTATAATAGAAGGTAAAACGACATCGTGTTGGGTTAAGATAATTAGGAAAATCACAAGAGCCCTTTTAAATAAATTACGAACCCTCACCAACAACCTGACCTACGATCCGTTGGTCCCACCATAGACTGTCTTGGTCGACCGTTGGTGGGTTCAACGACCACCATTTTGGACCCCGAACGATGGGACCCCATGCACAGACCATGAGTCCACTTAGGGACCATGCACCATGTTTGTGGGTCCCAACTTTTGATCATAATATTTCTCTAAGTTTGGGACTCGCCTACAAGACTTACCTACGACTCGTGATTGGATAACGGACCGTCTTGTTGAACCGTATAAAAGTACTAGGAATTTTAATTTGTTTGGAAGTTTGGGCTTGGCACCCTCGGCCCCACCTTTGGATTGTATGCCATTCCACATGCCGTCGGCGGTTTCGTTGGTAGTGGCACAAGATTCAGGAAAAAAGCTGCAATTTTTTCCATCTTTTAATTCCGAGGTGTTACAATAAGTCTACTAATTCTTATGTTCAATTGCAGTTGATATTCCCAGAAATAAAACTAAAAACATAAAGTATATTGGTTTTCGATTAAATGTTCAAGTGAATAATAGTAACTAGCATTCAATTGTTACACTAATAGGCGATAGTTCCATTGTTTGATTATCAATTAAAATTGACAAAGATTGTGTTCCCCATGGCATTGGAATACAACTTAGATTTTGCACAAATAACAGTCTCCTGACACAATGTGTGCATTATGTAGCAAGTTAAGTACACCTAAACACGTGTCAGTCTTATTAGGTGAATATCACTCATCTCCTCTCTGCCTTATTGTGTTTGAGTTTTAACCCTTGCTTATTCGTTAAGAAACTATACCCTGTCGAAATCAAATCTTCAAAATGTGGAGTTCATTTGTTTCTAGCTTTTCCTAATCATACCTTTCTTTCTCGAGCAAGTAGTTAATAAAGCCAGACTCCAACGTGTGCACTCATTAGAAAGCAATCAAAACAAAAAAACAAAAATGAAACATGGAAAACATCAATTCATAGTCATTCATGGTTGATTTTAACGTTGCTGCCTAATAATAGTTCCCATAACCCTAGTTGTGATATTTTTATGCTCATGTTCTCAATAAAGCAATTACAAGAAATTGATGAAAGTTTAGAAGTAATAAACCTACAATAATGAAAACAAATCAATCTTGATGAAGAACTCGAATCCAAGGTCAAATGTTGATCAATTATCCAAAAGATAAATTAAATTAAGAAAGCTACCATCTCTATGAGAAAATATTGACTCAAAATATCGATGATTATAAAAATAAAATCCTACGTAACTAACTATAGTCTTAAAATGAATCCTAATCGAAGTAGGAAAGTAGTTCAGTCAACAACATTCACGAACATATAAACAACGCGTGAAGCTTTTCACGGTCTATTTAAGCCTTCCATGATCAAAGACTTAGAAACACCTGTTTTGCTTTAACTTCATTTCCCCACGAACCACTTTGCAGTCCGTCTACATCTTCACGGCTAGTATGAAGTTCTTGTTAACTTGTCTCCACTAAGACAAGTCAACCTAAAACCCAATCATTACGATAAAGTGCGGAAATAAAATGATAATAAAAGTCTAATACTATAAAATAATACATAAATTCATAATCAACTTAAATATACTCCCAAAACCTGGTTATCACTTCCACAAGAATCTAACGTATTACACTGGAATTGAAAGAAAACATAAGTCTCAAATGATGTTGTCTCTAAAATAGAAAAAGATCATAAATTGGAGTAAGAGGGTTCACTGAGATGAGAAACAACTACCCCACAAATATCCTTAGGAGGCCTCATACAAGAAGAGGGAAGAGAGTATCACAAAGATCCGGCCTAGTAACCTACAAAAATGTAGAAGCAAGGGGTGAGTACCAAACCACACGGTACTCAACAAGCAAACTCCTAAACACCGAGCTAAGAGTATAGAATACGGATGATCCTACCACCACAACAAAACCTCCACAACTACAACCTGCATAAAATCGGCTCAACCTAATAGTTCATATTTTCAATAGCAAATAGATCAATAACAACACTCCAATGATTTGGATAAACAAATCACAAGATCAAGTTCATCAATCACAAGTTCCACAGAAAGGCACTCACAAATTCACAAATAATATAGATATTCTATGTACTGAAATGCAATGCCAAGTATAGTGATGTAGTCTAACCTAGCAATACACACCCATTGTCTCTCAGTCTCGGACATATCTTTTGATACATTTGTCACGGTGTGCGACATGACCCTCGATGATAAAATCCATCGGGACATACGGTACGCCCCTCGATGATAAAATCTATCATAGTGTACGACATATCCCTCGAATCATAATATACATCGCAGTGCACGACACGTTCCTTGAAATTGTACATCCACTTTAATTTCTTATTTATCCTCGATTCACATAAAAATTGTCACAGCCATGTCTGAGAACCAATGCAAATGATATTTTCACACAAATAATTAGGAGATGACCATTTCCTTAACAAAGCACAATTTACAAAAACACAATTGTGATACAATATCCACAATGAACCAATACGCTTTTCAAACAATTCTCAACACACCACACACACCATTAGTTAATCACAATGCCTTTTATTACCCCAGTTTCATCATTAGAAATTTTTAATATGGACAAGTCAACCCATCACCAAGTTCCACTACTCTCCAGCACATACCACAAGGAAATACACGATTCTATAAACTTAACAAAGGTTGAGAAATCCACTTCCCCAAATAATCAATCAATCACTCTGGGATTTGAGCCTTCCCCTTTCGTTGGGCTTCCAAATCAATATAATCTATTCAAATAAATAATCGCAATAAGATTTCAAAACTAACAAAACCCATATTACTATATGTCTAGTCTAGACCCAAAACTCACCCAAACCTATAATTAAGTTACTAAATCTTGATGCCAATTAACTTGTCAACTCTTTTAATTTTCTCCAAGTTTCAAGTCTAGGTTAAGTTCCAATTTCTCCAAATATCATCAATTTAATGGTATCATATAATGTAATCTAATATTTAATTATTATCTCAATTATCAAAACTTGAATCATTAAAATAAAATTATTTAAAGTTGAAGCAACAAATTAGAAGACCACTACGTAAACAACTTGCTAAAATCCACATATTTCTTATGACTAACTAATAATTTGTCCATAAAATAACTATCAATTATTAGTCGATCATTACAAATCATTGTTTTGCAATTTTATGGTGGTCATATTAGTTGGTTAGAAGAGACAAAGTGATAAATGGAAAGGATAGGGAAGTTCTTGCATACCTCTGTTACTGCCTTTCGAGGCCACATATCTTTTCTTTTCTTCTCATCTTATAATATAAAAATTTTAAACCCATTTTAACTTATCTCAACATATATGCCAAATGGTATAGGGTATTAAATAATTTTCAGGCTTGGCCCATTATGTAACACCCCGTATTCAAAAAAGACCAATTAGCAAATTTCCAGAAAGTTGCAGGTGTCGGACCACGCCGGCCACCCACGGCCCGTGGAGTGGACCATGGACAGTAGGTGTGGTCCTTTCTTGACCTGCCTGGTAAGGTATGAGGGCTCAAGGCCACGACACAACCTACGGACCGTAGGTCAGACCACGGTCAGTGGTTCGAGACCCCAGAAATCACCCTCTCTTATGATGACCGACGGTCCACCAGGACGGGTCATGGGCCAGATCACGGTCCATCGACTGGGGTCTGTGGATGGTCACTAGTTAATTTAAAGGTCAGTTGAGTATTTTCCTAATTAATTAATTCCTATACTATGTCGTTTTGCCTATATTTAGAACCCCTATATAAGTCTTCTACCCAAAATTCACCCCATTTAATTCATTCTTCCTAAATCCCAGAAGAAAACCAACTCCTCTCAAATATTCTCTCTCAAGAACTTGAAAAAGATGAAGATTCAACTAGGGTTTGAAGCTAAGGATCCAAATTCTCCATTGAAGATAGGCATCTAGACTTGAGGTATGGTAGCTTTAATCCATGGGTTCCTTCCACCGATGGAGTCCCCAAATTCCTCTATTTCAAATGATACGATTCCTTAATTATCTAGGGTTTTCCTCAAACATCATGGGTTCTTTTGATTATTGATCTTAATTATTGAATTATGTTATAATATGCATAAATTGATGATTTAGAATGCTTTTATGATGTTTCCCCCATGAACCCATGCAAACCCCCATATTTTCCAAATTGTGTTCTCATAGACTTGGGTTGTTGATTATGAAAGATGGGTTTTATGATCTAAAGCATGAAGTAATAGAATTACTTGAATTTTTGATAAAATCCCTATATTATGCTAGAATTCTAGATTTGGTGATTGAAAGTAGCTTTGAACCTTGGAAGGACAAAGTATGAGTTTATTCATGATCTTTTGAAACCTATGTTAATGCTTTAAGGGTGCCTTGAGAGTTAAGTGTCAATCTTGTTGTTGTTGTTGTTGAAAAGATATTCTCATAAAACACTTACAGCCATGATGTGGAAGGTTTTCTCACATAAAATGGATTCCTAGGTTGAAAGGTTATTTTCACCTTATTGAATAAATGAATAAGAGCTATCCTAATGAACTAGTTGTATTGGCAAAATTACATGCCTTTCCATGGATAATGATAATAAGTAAGAAAATACTATTCCGTAGGAATTATGCTTAGTACCGAAAGGATGTTGACATTGAAATGGTAGCTCTCCCGTTAGTAGAGGCCGGGGTTCTAGAAGAAGTTTCATGAGATGGAAGATATCTTGTGAGTAGAGGCCGGTTTCTAGTAGAAATATCCTTATCCCATAACTATATGCCCCCATAGGTTGATTAGCTAGTAGATCCAGTTAAGCTAGAAGTTCATGGTTCTAGCTTAGGCAAGTAGAACAACCCTTTTCGGGGTGGGAGACACCGGGTGATCATGTTTTAGCTCACATGGTCTCTATGTAGGTTAAGGCTAATTCTCCCACAACAAGATGATTAATGAACCAAGATTACTTAAAGAAGTATCTTATATGTGTACAAAGACTTAAAGATGATTTATCTAGCATTGACCATGATGTTATGACCTATGTTTCCTAACTATTTCTACTCTGATGTTTAAACTTGGTAAATTGCATATCATGAAATGTAATATCTTTTTTAGCATGTTTAAATTTTTTTATGCATAGCTATCATACTTAGAGCATTTTTGCACTAACGCATACTCTTCCCTACATTCTCCCAAATGTATGGTCTGACAGGAAGGGTTTCCATTCTAGTGGCTAGAGCTTGGACTTTGATCTCTTTCCGAGCTTGGTGAGTCCTCATGGTTTGAGGACATGGTTTTCCTTATTGTAGTTTCACTTTCGTATTTCGTTTTTGAACATGACGTATAAGCTAGCACAACTTTCATTCTATTGTAATAGATGGCTATGTTGAGACATGAGTTAGACTTCCATTTTCTATAAAGATGTTTTGGACTTAAATGTTGTTTTACTCTTTATTGTTCTACTACTTTATATTATAAGGACTAAGTATCTTGTATGGTGTCCTTCAAGGTTATGTACATCATGTTATATCTAGGGGGTACCCCTGGGTCATGACATATTATTATCAATTAAATTAATTACTTAAAAATTACCCGTCAATTTCTTAATTATAGTTAAATAAATAGTTCAAAATTCTCAAACTAACTTCACCAACTTATAAAGAATGACTCGAGCAACTATCAAGAGGGGTGAAATGGTAATTTATGAAAATTTATAAAAATGACCTTTTGGGTCATTACATTACTCACCACTAAAAATCATGTTCTTCGTAAAACATAAATAAGGAGAAGAAAGAATAATCAACGTTACTAAAAGCCTTAGTTATGATCTTCAAGAGTCAGACTTCATCTCTCCAATGGTGCTCATCCTTAAAACCCTTCCATCAAGATCAACGTCTAAGAACTACACTTTTGAATCAAGCTTTTGGCAGATTTACGAGTTAAAAGTTATTATCAAGCTACAAACTAACTCATGAACCCAACCTAAACTAAAACTCACTACACCTTAACACAACAATCAAAACATATCTTTTCTCAGATAACTAAGATAACCTTCTGAATCAATGCTGGCTACAACTATAAGTGTGCCTGAATTAACCACTAGACACTCATAATGCACAAATCATCACAGATCTTATCAATATTTCCTTCTCTCAACATAATCTTTCCACGAGCTTATGTTATAAAAATATGAACTTTAGACATCGATTACTCATCAAGGGAGAAACAAACTTATCTAACCCAAAAAAGGAAATTATTAAGTAGCCACCCAACAAGTGATACACCATAGGATGTAGAACCTTTAACAACACTCTCGGATAACTATAACTATTCATGAAAGCTCTTCTACAAGTTTTATTAAGCAAGGTCGTGCATGTAGAACCAGTGGGATACTTCTACTGTCCCAGACAACAACAAATCTTTCATGACTGAAGTGACCAAGTCTTCCCAAGAATGCTATACTACCACGAGGACAATCGTAGGATTGATACACCCAACCTACCACTAGGGAATCACCCATAGATGTAGAAACACATGTGGGTATGTAATGAATCATACTCCGAACCAAGTCCAGAATGATACGAATGTAGGGAACCAAGGTCGAATAACACAAGATACTCCTTCCATAGTATACATTTCAAATATCTCCATTCAGTTGACTCCCTCTCTTTGATTTTTAAATACTCACAATCCTTCAGTTTCATCCCTATTAAGATCGTACCAATACTCAATTTATTAGACCCCACATACTTTTCACATCATTCCACTTAAGCCGACACTCTCAATACTAAAAACATATTATAACCATTTCGGCCATTTACCTTACTCCCAAATCGCCACTAGTATCAAAGTCTTCTTAGTAAACACATATTTGCCTTCAAATTTTTGAACTATGGCTCATTCTCCTTCCATGTAAGAATTTCTTGAAAGATACGAGTCCCACCTAAGGTTGATAGCACTAATTCCAAATATGATACTACCTTCTCATCAATATAAAGCTATTAAATCACACCCACACTCAAGTCCACACAAACTTTCGCATACCATGTTTCAACTACCAATCCAAATCATCATATATCTTATACCAAAACATAGAAAAAATCTTTGTCACTCCAATAATTTTGTATACTATAAGCTCATAACTTCTATTTGCCATCAAATGTCAATGTAACACATCATAATAGTCTGTGTAGTCCCACCAATAAAGTAGTTTCAATTTCTTTAAAGCCCTCAATAACCATGTAGAGTGGTACGTCTATCCTGAAGTGCATCATAAGTCACCTACCATAACTTGAAAAATCTACCCCACGTAAACGCACAAAATATTTTGTACATTACTGTTTGGCAGCTAAACCAAACTCATTCTTCATAAAAGTCATTTATACCCCTTGTAAGTTTGTACTAAATATTTCCACCTCGCATTATCATTTCGAAACTCAAAGGCAAAAATCCCTACAACCTTCAACTTTAAACCAAGGATCTGTACGCGATGTCTTATTTCTTAAATTGTACATGTGATACGATTCTAAGTACTTAGAACTCTTCAATATATAAGACTCTTTTTTATTTCTCTAACTCATTTACAATTTCTATCCTTTAAACAATAATCCATGACATTTTACCTCATACTCTAAGCCGATAACATAAGGGAAACACTTTCTTAGGCCCTTTAACAATCAAAATTAACAAACTATACGATCCAAACCATGCATAAGTATTTTTAATTCCTCATTGCCCGGTGTAATAGTCATACCCTGGAAAAGATACCATGAAGAATGTAGACTTATAATGAGAAACTTTAAATCTCAATCCAACATTGTAACCCAATCCTCTTAACTATCAACATTATCTCATACCTTGGAGATTTTTATGAATTCATGTATCTTAGCTTATCCTTGATTGCCTTTCCATCGATCATATCATTTTGTTCACTGAAAATTCAATCGTAAACGTTACCAAACTGGAAACCACCTAAGAACTTATGACCACATTCAAATCAAACATCCGCAGACTCTTTTCTCAAATTTTACCCAATAACTCTTAACTCATATGAATGACATGTAACACTATCACAATAATTTGGATAAAATAGATGGAACCACGTTTCTCTAAATCCAATTATCCACTCTTTTTTAAGATACATTTTTATCCTTACAATTAAAGTAAATAACCTTATTCTTTCCTCCTTCTGAAAGCTAAACTACATCCCATTAATTCTTTCCATTTATAACTCTAGCTCCTTTCAATTATGTTCAAACGATGTCTCAACAAATCCTACAACTTACCATTTACCACACTACTCATCAAATAATAGAAAACCATAACCTTAGATAATCACAAATCGTCATTACTGTACAACAATTCATTTGACCAACAATCCTTATCACATAGTTGCATCTCAATCACAATCCATCACAAACTCGTATTACCATTATTCTCAGTCAACCCTTGCCCTTATCACGAAGTAAACCTTGTCATCGACATGACAAATCAAACCTAGCTATACTAATTAAATATAAAGGACTCAGTCAAAAAAAAATTATATGCACTTTTTAGAAAAATTCTTATGCAATTACCTTCACACATGAATACTCATTCAAAATTTTCTTTACACATAAGCTTTTGATTCCGATATCGGTTCGCTCCCTTAGAGCTTACAAAAAAATCACTAGTCCTCATTTAGAATCCTCGAGATACACCTTACAACTTAACACATTAATACAATTCCAAAGATCCACCATTATAATCTTTCTTATAAACAACATTTTAACCCACACATCCGTAGTAATAAATAGTTGGTTCTATAATATAAAAGTAACATCGAATATCATTATACGAGCATCTGGTATAATTGATAACTCCATAAGTATTTACTATTCATGCTTAATAATCTACATATCCATTTCCTTATACCATTACCACCACATCGTGAAAGTCCGTTAGATACACCACTAGAACACATCATACCTACCGAGAAAATTGTATCCAAAAAGACAACACATTTGTACCTGTTGAGTAGTTGTAGTACATTACCAAATATAATTGGTCTCTATCCCAAATCGTTATGCATTCTTTCATAGATCAGGTCGATATTCGAAATAATGCTTCATAATTCTAACTAAGCATAAGTACGGTTGTAGTAGTCGTTTCATTGCCGTCTTTGACATGCACTTAATCTATGAAACCGTGGTAGATATTTTGACCTCAACTAGCGTAGCATCATTCTAATCATTCGCTAAGCAACCCATATATGTTATGAAAACATTACTAACTATAGTTTCCAAAGTTATCGTATTCATTATATAACCTTCACTATAATAATCTTTTTCTAATTGTTGTACCACTCCAAATATCGTATATACCACACAAATACTATTCCTGCTACTGGGTAATTAATCCAAAAAATATAATACATTCATGAAGTCCCTCAAACTATTGTTCAACCTCATCATTCAAATATCCTCAAAATGTTTCGTCGAGCCATCACCTAGCTCAACACCTTCGAGTCAGTTAATATTCTTAATTTGATCACATAGCCTTTCCATAAGTCGATCACTCCTAAACCAAATCTAACCTACAGTCCATACACAACACCAACAACTAACATTAAGAACCACACACCAGTAATCACTATAAGTGAGAGAGAATGTAATGAAGTGACACAGATCAGAACAGACAAATGATGCATGATAGAGATTCAAGTAGTGAAATTTTTTCCTAAAAGTCATCATAGCCTCTCGAAGATAAGAAACAGACATCTTCGCACCAATCATCGAGACTCTATTAGACTTGGCATGTACACACGTGAGACCTATAAACCTAGGGCTCTGATACCATTTTGTTACGACCCAAAAATGGACGTAATGAAACTCGTCTTATCCCACCAAGATATGTCAGCCTAAAACCCAACCATTACAATAAAGTGTGGAAATAAAATGATAATAAAAGTTCAATACTATAAAATAATGTGGAAATTCATAATCATCTTAAATATACCCCAAAAATCTAATTATCACGTGCAGAAGCCTCTAATATATTACACTAGAATTGAAAGAAAATATAAGTCCCAAATAATGTTGTCTCTAAAATATAACAAGGTCTTAAATAAGAGTAAGAGGGCCCACTGAGATGACAAACAACTACCTCACAAATCTCCTTAGGAAGCATCAGACAAGAAAATGAAGGAGAGTATCATGAATATCTAGGCTAGTAACCTACAAAAATGTAGAAGAAAGGGGTGAGTACCAAACAACATGGTACTCAGCAAACAAACTCCTAAACTCCGAGCTAAGAGTATAGAATACAGGTACTCCTACCACTCCAATCAAACCTCCACAACTTCAACTTGCATAAAACCAGCTCAACCTAATAGTTCACATTTTCAATAGCACATAGATCAGTAACAACACTCCAATGTCTTGGATCAGCAATACACAAGATCAAGTTTATCAATCACAAGTTCCATAGAAAGGCACTCACAAGTTCATTATCATACCCAACCCTAGGTGAGGCGGACAAGTACAATATGAACACATGCTTTACAAGTGATCTATGACGACAAAGTGAACTACTATAAAGATAGATTTACTAATGAGAAGCTATGTATACAATACATGTCGACTAGCTGACCCAATACATGTGACAAGTAATACTATGAATACAGATGATAGCTTTAAAATGTCTGCAAAGCCTCTACTGGAATCCATGACTATACAACTATCAAAATAAGCATAGTAAGTCTCGGCGAAGCCCCGAATCAATGTGGAGACAACAACCAGTGAATATCACGTGCTTTTATGGGGGAGATCTACTAGTTGACTACATGTACCTGAAGCATGAAATGCAACATCCCCAATAAAGGACGTCAGTATGAAAGAATGTAATGAATATGTGAGGCATAATACAACCATATATAAAATGAGAGCTCAAGTGAAACCAAATACAAATCGATAGAGATTAGATACTACATTTTCTTATACCTGTGGAATTGTGTATGTTACATTTTTCTCTTCACTTTTTTGTGCGTTATATTATGGAATCGTGTATGTTACATTCTTTTCTTTACGTTTTTGTGCGTTATAATATTTATAAGAGAGATGATAAAAATGACCAGCTGATCAACGATAGAAGAGGATGACCCATGCTAGGCATTTTAACCCCTAGGATGTTGTGCTCATTATTACACAAATTGGGATCGATCAATGCTAGCATTTGTCCCCTGAGATGCCACCCTTCTATACCAATTAGGATTGAGCCATGTCAGGCTTTCACCGCTTAGCTGCCACCATTCTATACCAATTGTGATCGACCCATGCTAGGCATTTTCCGCTGGGCTGCTAGCCATAATTATACAGATTGCTTCAATTAATTTCTTTAATCTTTGAAATTGTTATTTTAGTGATCATAATCAGTATTGAGCTTGGGAACCATGGACCAATAGTAGAACACATGAGAATAATAACTTTAAGGCATTGACAATGACATAAGGAGCTATGTAGCATCAATATATCACTTATGAGCTTAAATGGCACAATTTACTTCAATTGACTAGGAGTAGAATTCACCAAGCTTGCTGTTGCGAATGCTATTTCTATACTAGCACATAGGAGGATAATTATACGAATGTAGAGTAATGAGCATATAATGAAGTGATTTGACATTCCAAGATAGGGGAAAATATTGTTAGCTATTTTGAGATTATACGTTAGCACTAGTTTCCTTTACTAGGAATAGAACTTAGGAATTTCAATTCGTTGGCATTAATCGCAAATATCAAGTTTCATGCTAATGAATATGGAATCGGATAGCCTTACATACCTTGCTGCACAACTTTGGATATTACAATGATTTTACCGTTTACCTTTAAGATTATTTATCTACAATGGAGTAAATAATAAAACTAGCATTAGTAGTTGATCCACAAGTTTGACCTACTTGATCTAGACTAAAATAGTAATTGGTAGTAAATCTATAATTGATCCCATCAATGATGTTCTTCCCACCCATTTCCTCTAATATTTGTTATATACTATACAAACTTCCTATAAGGTCCTCCGAAACTCCTCGTGCTTTATCACGTTTGGAAAATAGTATACAAAGGGATGGAGGGAAGTAAGCTCATCCAACACTTAATTAAGTGGTGTATCACTACACATTCAATGTTCTATCCTCTAACCAATTCACATGACTTCTCTACACATATCCAGCCACACCCCCGTATTTTACGATACATAAAATAGTCCCTAAGCATCACAATATGGAGGAAACAATTAGAACTCACGTCGTCCAATAAATATCCCATGAGTTCCAACTAAATTACATTTAAGATGCTCAACACGAGCTCACAATCAAAATTTAAGGGGACTCCACTCCATGGTTGTCCCAACAAGAACATCTTTCCTGAACATTTACCAAGATCACACCATATAGAGCCAACACTCAGTTCATTAACACATCCAAACTTTCACAAACAATTCAAGAACAAGAGAGGGATGAAAATTTCCATAGCTTACCATGCTGGAAAGAAACCTAACTTTCTAAGACTTGGATTCTTCAAGTTTTTAGGTTGTCCTCTCCCCTTTACCTTGATTTTAAATCAGGTTATTCACTTGAATTCCTTATGATGGGAGACGTTCTACCAACTTGTACTTTAAAAACAAAGGGTTTGCTTCAGATTTTAATGGTGAAGGTGTAGACTAGAACTCTTGGAGCTTCTATGGCTTTCCTTGGGAGTAATTTTGAGGAGAATAAGTGATGAAGGAGATGCGATAATCTTGAGTGCTTTTGAGGTCCCTTCTGGACGTTTTTACTTAATAAATTGAAGAAATAATATGGTCCTTTACTTTTAAGCAAGCAGGTGCATCACCTCCTTAATTTTTGTCACAAGTTTTTAAGTAGGTGCATTACCTACTTGCCCTTTTCACTTAATATGTAGTCCACTAATTCTAAGTAGGTGCATCACCTACTTACCCTTTTCACTTAAAATATAGTCCACTAATTCTAAGTAGGTGCATCTACTTGCTCTTGTCACTTAAACTGTAGTCCACTAGTTCTAAGTAGGTGCATCACCTACTTGTCACCTACTAGCATAGTTTAGTCAACCAATCTCCTCAATTATTTTACACTATTTTCGTGATCTTAGTTTCTTTACGACCGTAACACTAATACGCACTTGACCACTTTGACTTTTACATCAAATACCACCTTTTACTATCTCGAGTTTGAATTATTTTTTTTTAGTTCACTTAGTCGTAAATGTATTGGAAGGAATGAGGTATTGCAACTTTAAACCTATTCTATTGGCACTAGTCGCATAGGAAACCGAGTACATAACTATACCACAAGGCTCATAAACGTCATTAAGTAGAACTAGTACATGTAGAATATTGGGTGTTACATCCTCCCCCATTTATGATCATTCGTCCTCGAATGATAGGTGTAGCTGATAGTTTGGTAAATCTTGGAATTTCATTTGGAGATTTGTGAGAGTTCCCTTTCTAAATAGGACTATTCAAAATCTATAGACTAGCCTAAAACACGTACAAACAAGTCTCGCATGACGTCTCAATAGATATGGTTCATGAAATAAGAATATGACAAATTAAACCCCTTTCTTCAACATATAATTCACTGAAGATACACAAGTAGAACTCATACAAATAAGGAATTCAATATACCTAAAGACAAGACATGCAAATGACATATAAAATGAACAAATTCTAGTAGGACTTATGATCATATAAGGGGACCACATGATCTTAGATCCTTATGTTGATGTTTAGAATGTGGAGGGGTATTTAGGATCTCTACCATCTTCTATTCCCAAGTATCTTATGTTATATTCTAGTCCTTCCACAATACTTCAATGGATGTTACACCTTTTGTGCCTAGCTTTCGGGCCTTAACAATCCATAATAACTATATTATCTACCGAAAAAAATTATATGGAGCGGACACATAAAATCATAGGCCTAACCTATTGGGGCTCTACTTTCCCATCTCCTTAATATTATGACTCTTTTCAGAGGTGAGTCTTATAAGATCGCGTACCATTTAATATAAACTCTAAAGTTTAATGTCGCACCTTCGGAAAAGGCATTGTGCTAAGTTATTTATCTATGCTTGTGATAAAATTTACATATATTCCAAACCCTTTCTAGTCAAAATCTTCACTACATAATGATACAAGGAAACATTTTCCTAAAATGCTCAAAACTCAAGTCAATAAGCACAGAGGGGCTAGTATACGGATAAATAAGTCACATTTGGTATGACACATAGGCAAACTAACACAAAAGGGAGCGCATAAATACGGGCGTTAAGATATAAAAATATGTAGTGTATGCACGTATATGAACTGTAGGGTAGCGTGCGAGCGAATGAACAAGATGAGCAAATGATGCATGAGTACTCAATCTAGGAAATATATTTATGCAAGCAAGTAGACTATAAGACATGTAGACATATAAAAAAATAAACTATGGATCACAAATCACATTGGCAAGTGCATTATATAGCATAGATAGGGACACTAACTGGTTAATAAGTACACATATAAAATATGAGCAAGTGAGAACATGAAACATGGCCAGAAAATCTACAAGGCCTTTAATGTTCAAGTAAGTAGGCTACGAGGCATGTAATATATATAAAAATGGTTTGTGATGCATATGACATGTAATCAAGTGATATGCGGTTCATATAACCCACGAGCACTAATTTTGCCCATATCATATGATCAATTGACCTGCACTACCCACACAATATGGACAAGTAACATGTGGGAAGTAACTGGTGCAATAAATAACATGCAGGGAAAGGTCCTACGAAAAACATATACCAATAAACAAGGGTGCTCCGAAGCGGATAGCACTTACATGCAAGCATTCTATGACATTAGGTAACATGTGAGAAAGTAATGCACAAAGGGAAAATTTCATACAAATAGATAAGTTATAGAACATGCATCAATGTATAATTATATAACAGATCATCTTTGGAAACTACGAGATATCCTATAGATCCACTCTACCATATTAAGGGAAAACGCATTGACTTAAGTGTTACGTCACGGGTGGGATAGTTCTGCTCATATACCATACTCACCTCAAAGCACATACAATTGATTTCCCCATCTACTGTGTTCTGCTATTTGAACTTTGCTTCCTTCTAGGTCAGTATAAATAGTTAAGCTAGAGAAAACAAATCCTCAATAGTTCATCTTTTGGAGTATGAGGCTGAGGTCAACTTTACCTTCATTACTAGCTTGTGTTGCATCACATTCAATGTCTAGCGCCTTTTGAAGGTCAAAATAGAAAATAAATAGTGAAGCTTGAACATACTAAAAAACATGAACTTTAATATCAGGTACGTATAAAGTTATATCATGATTCATAACGTCTTAGAGTTAGCCGTTTTGGGCTTAACTAGATAGGTCTCGCCATACAAATAAATTTCCTCTTTTTTATAACAAGTGAGGGTGCACCGACTCTTTTCCCATGCAAGATAGCAAATAAGAACAAGTAGCATATGATCAATTTTTCCTCTCCCTTAAATGGATTATGATTGATTAATTACTGCAGGCATATATTATATGAATCTTGTAGTAGCTCTATTCAATTTGATGGAAGTCTATACATGTGTATAATGCTCTACTTTTCTTTTGTACTAATAATGTAGATGAACTAGGTCCATGTATCTTCTATCTAGGGGACCTTTCTATTTCCCTGTTTTTTCTTGTTGTTGTCAAGACCAAATATCAAGACTTAAATCAATACTAAAATGATTTTTCTATCTAGCAAAGTTTCATAAAGTTGTTCCGAGGTGTGCCTTTATAACTCGTTAGGGTTGAAGAGTTGATACCTTATTCTTGCCTCATACACTTAGAAATCACTCTTTCATAACCACCTATCTCATTCTTCTATAGCATCCTCACATCAGTCCTACTCCTATGTTTAGGGGATTTTACATGTACAATCTCTTTCTAACTAGAAGCTCTACGTACATATTCGGCCCGTGCCATTCAATCTTCATTCTCACATGATTCCTATCTAACAAGTACCTTTAAGTCAAAACTAGTAGCTTCGTGTACTCTAATCCCATTATGTACAACCTAACTATTCACAATTTAGGTCTAAACAATCAATTTTCCTTTTGTAAACCTTACCCTTTAGTCACATACTAATCCTCTATAGTGAAAATATAGATCATAGAAGGAACTACCATACATATATCATTTGCAGCAATTAGCACACTTATTCCGAAGTTTTATAACCATGAAAGAATACAAATGTTATTAGTACTTATTTGGGGTGGTTGACACATACCATATAAAAAGCCAACTACTAACATATTCGGGATGATATATGGTGAGAATTTGGGCCTTGTCAGTCAATTAGGTACCTCTCTAGTAACACTATTGCACTAATACATTTACCTATCAGATTGTGCCACTGCCTTTTTCCAACTAAAAGAAACTAGTTCAACAACATCAATTCGAGTACATGTGGAACGCTGAAAATTCTATGTATATCACAAACTAAGTAAGAATGATTGTCCTATATAGGAATAGATCCAATAATATATGGAGGAAATATAGAACTGAAGAGTTGGTTACATCATCCTAAGAAGACGTGCTTGGAAATGCTACAGCTCAAATATCTGACTAGGTAAACCATCATTTTTTAAGCATACGGATAAGCATACTATATCTTTTTCAATTCAACCAACGTGATACAAATGCAACTTTAGATACAAATAACATAAAAGCCTTTACATACGTTGTGGAGTGGGACTGTCGAATAAAATGAGCTCAATCTAGTTTGTTGACATTTTAGCTACCATTAACCTTAACCATAGTAAGCATAATATGAATAACATGATCAGGTACCAGTGGAAATTGACTTCTTAACTTCGCTCTATCGCACGATCTTGATTATGAAGGAAGGTAACATTTCCTAAATGTCCATCAAACCCCATAATTATAAATTTGGCGCGTAACACATTCATAAGTAAGGCTCTACTAGACACGGCTTTGTAGACTCCCTAGGACGAACTGCTCTGATACCACTTTTTTCACACTCAACCCTAGGTGAGGCAGAAAAGTAGCATATGAACACTTGCTTTACCAGTGAACTATGATGAGAAAGTGAACTACTATGCAGATAGATTTACTAATGATAAGCTACATGTAAAACACATGTCGACTAGCTGACATAATACATGTAACAAGTAAAACTATAAAGACAGATGATAGCTTTAAGATGTCTACAAAGCCTCTACTGGAATCCATGATTGTACGACTATCAAAATACGCATAGTAAAGAATCGGCAAAGCCCTGAATCAACCTGGAGGTCACCAACAACCGTTGAGTATCATATGCTTCTACGGGGGAGATCTACTAGTTGAGTACATGTACCTGCAGCATGAAATGCAACATCCCCAATAAGGGACGTTAGTACGAAAGAATGTACTAAATATGTAAGGCATAATACAACCATATGTAAAATGAGAGCTCAAGTGAAACAAAATACAAATCAGTAGAGATTAGAGACCAACTTTGCTTATACTTGTGGAATCGTGTATGTTACATTCTATTCTTTACGTTTTCGTGCGTTATAATCTTTATAAGGCATATGATACAAATGACCAGCTGATCAGCGGTAGAAGAGGATGACCCAAGCTAGGGAACCATGTACCAATAGTAGAACACATGAGAATAATAACTTTAAGGCACTTACAATGACATAAGGAGCTATGTAACATCAATAAATCACTGATGAGCTTAAATGGCACAATTGACTTCAATTGACTAAGAGTAGAATTCACCAAGCTTGTTGTTGCAAATGCTATTTCTATACTAGCACATAGGAGGATAATTATACAAATGTAGAGTAAAAAACATATAATGAAGTTATTTGATGCTAAGATAGGGGGAAATATTGTTAGCTATTTGGAGATTATATGTTTCCACTAGTTTCCTTTACTAGGAATAGAACTTAGGAAATTCAATTTGTTGGCATTAATCGCAAATATCAAGTTTCATGCCAATGAATATGGAATTGGATAGCCTTATATACCTTCATGCACAACTTTGGATATTACAATGAGTTTACCGTCTTCCTTTCATATTATTTATCTACAATGGAGTAAATAATAAAACTAGAATTAGTAGCTAATCCACAAGTTTGACCTACTTGATCAAGACTAAAACAGTAATTGGTAGTAAATCTATAATTGATCCCATCAAGGATGTTCTTGCAACCCACTCTCTTCTAATTCTTTTTATATACTATACAACCTTCTTATAAGGTCCTCCAAAACTCCTCAGGCTTTATCACATTTGGAAAATAGTATGCAAAGGGATGGCAGGAAGTAAGCTCATGCAACATTCAATTAAGTGGTGTATCTCTACACTTTCAATGTTCTATCCTCTAACTAGTTCACATGACTTCTTTGCACATATCCAGCCACACACCCTTATTTTATTATACACAAAGCAGTCCCTATGCATCAAAATGTGGAAGTAACAATATGAACTCAAGGCTTCCAATCAATATCCCGTGAGTTCCAACTAAATTAAATTTAAGATGCTCAAAACAAGCTCACAATCAAAATTTAAGAGGACTCCACTCCATGGATGTCCCAACAAGCACATCCTTCCTAAAAATTTACCAAGCTCACACCAAATAGAGGAAACACTCAGTTCATTAACACATACAAACCTTAACAAGCAATGCAAGAACAATAAAGGGATGAAAATTTCCATCGCTTACCTTGCTAGAAAGAAACCTCACTTGCTAAGACTTGGATTCTTCAAGGTTTAGGTTTTCCTATCCCCCTTACCTTGATGTTAAATCAGCTTATTCACTTGAATTCCTTAAGATGGGAGACGTTCTACTAACTTGTACTTTAAAAACAAAGGGTTTACTTCAGATATTAATGGTGAAGCTGTAGATCAGAACTCTTGGAGCTTCTATGGCTTTCCTTGGGAGTAATATTTGGGAGAATAAGTGATGAAGGTGATGCAATAAACTTGAGTGCTTTAGAGGTCCCTTCTAGTCATTTTTACTTAATACATTGGAGAAATAATATGGTCCTTTACTTTTAAGCAAGAAGGTGCATCACATCCTTAATTTCTCCCACAAGTTTTTAAGTAGGTGCATCACCTACTTTCCCTTTTCACTTAAAATGCAGTCCACTAATTCTAAGTAGGTGCATCACCTACTTGCCCTTTTCACTCAAAATATAGTCCACTAATCCTAAGTAGGTGCATCTATGTCACGACCCAAGGCTACCCCCTAGACGTAACATGGCGTACTTGACCCTGATGGGGTCGCATACAAGCCCTTAGCATAATCATAACATAAGATCATATAAAAGTAGGGGAAATTTAAAACTTTCTTTAAAACATTCAATCGAAAACACTTCATAACAACGGAAGTCTTTACTTAGTCTATGTCTCAAAACCTTCTATGAATAACATGAATAAAAGTCTTGGGACGCAGCCCATATAAAGTCTAAAACATAAAAAATGACACAAAAGGAACATAGTGGGTTTGTCCTCGAAGCTATGAGGCTCACCAATTCTTCAAGTCTTCAAACGCCTTAGAACCCTAGCCTCCACAACAATTCAATCTCCAACACCCTACATTTGATTAGAATGTAGGCAATACGTGTTAGTAAAAAATGTACCAAGTATGAAAGCTAACATAACAACATAAAACATAATCATAAGAGATAATAACATAATCACAACATAACTCCAACAAAGTATCATAACATCACAAGTCAACATAAGACATTCATAATTTCTTACTTCAACCATTAGTCTTTCATATTCAAGTGAACTACTTCACAAGTCACCTCTAAGCATACTTGTGCAAGGCAAAAACTCTATTTGGTCATTCTTGGTCATAGTCCACCTTCATAGTCAAGACCTAGGTTTATATGTCATAAGAGCACTACACTCCTAAGTAACCTCAAGGCACACTTGTACAATGCATGTGGGGCATCCCATAATACCACACACACTAAGCATATCTTGAATTCGCCCTATTCATAATTACCATCTCTAGGTATCACTATAGACCTACTTCACATTGACAAGGAACTGTCAACTTAAGTTAATCATATCACGAAAGGCAACTATAGCAACAATCCAAGCTAGGCACACATTACATAAGAGGACACTTCATAAGTAGCCTCAAGTCATACTTGTGCCATGCATGAGTGGCATCTCATACTACCACTCACACTAAGTACTGCTTTAGGCTAACTTACTCAATGCTTACTATTCATCATTCTAAACTATCAAAGAATAGCATACTACAATGCTAGACCTATCTACCATGGAAAACACCTTACCATGCAATCCAAGCTATCCTAGGAAGGATACAAGTATACCAACCTAGCTACCATCCAATCATTCAATAGGATGCAATCTATCCTTAGGGAAGTATGAATCCTCAAACCTAAGCTATCCTTAGGAGAGTGTGGTGTCTCAATCCTAATCTACCATGAAATGGTCTTGGCCTAACCAAGTCAAGCTACCATGAAGGCATTATAACAATGCTAGTTCAAGTTACCCATAGGAGAGCATAGATCCTCAATCCTAGGCTACCATGCCTATACTAATGTAAGCTATGATGAAAAGCATCTAACCAATGCTAGTTCAAGCTAACCTTAGGAGAGCATAATTCATCAATCCCAAGCTACCATGAGATCTACCATCCCACGCTACCATGAGATATGCCATCCCAAGCTACCATGAGATATGCCATCCCAAGCTACATAAATAAATTATACATGAAGGAATCATACGGCTCAACTTAAAGATCTTATATTCTAACAAGCATGATTCATTTTAGGTAATTAGCCTTTCACTCTAGAATCATTCTATGTGAGAATACCTTCCGCGTTCAACACTCATGCAAGCTATCTCATCATACTAGACCTACTCTATAAGCATTAGTGATCAACATTGTGACTTCAAGCCCTACATTCAAGCGTGGCTCCACAATCAACATACTAGTCTCTTGCCTTAGTCATAGGCAATTCTAAACATAATTCAACATAAAGTCCCAACTCTAATCATTTCAATTCATGTTCTGTCATACATGCATAAGCCTAGTTCAATTCATGATTTCATATTCCCATTCTTGGATGAGTTCTATACATGATAACAACTCAAGAGAATCTAGCAATAATCATCAATTTCTCATCCAAGAGCATAAACCCACATACTATAAAAATTAGGGTTAACCAAGGAATTCATATAAAATCTTCATAATATCATGAATCAATACTAAATTAATTATATAAGAGTAGTATCCAACACTTTGGAATCATACCCACCTAAAACCCATACATTGAAAGTAACCCAGCAGGGTCAGCTCGTGCCTGAGTAATGGCATTAGCAGCCAATTGCACCACTTGAGTTTGGGGCACGACAAACTTGGTATCAGAGCAACATCGTATATTAGGGAGTCTGTAAGCCGTGCCTAGCTAGTAGAGTTTTGTTTATAATTGTGTTGTGCACCACATTCGATAAGCAAGAAGCTACTGGGCATGTTTGAATGACTATCCTTCTTTTGCTCACCTCGTGCTATAGAGTAGTATCTTAAGGGTTGAGGTTTCTGGTTTATAATTGATATTTGTATGCAGATAGAGATGACCGAAACTAGGCAGACCACATCTATCCAAGGGCTAGATATAGTTGTAGGCTAGAGTACCGACAAGGTACCACATGTGGTAGTAGCCCATTATGAGACCCAGAGGGAGACATCTTCTCAGCCCCCTATAGGTTCTCCATAGCTTCAAGACCCTTCGAGGGCTACAACGGCCCCAGCTCCACCAGTAGTACCACCTCCAGTTCCTTCTATTCCATCTTACTAGGATTTCAAGAGTATAGTATGTATGTTACCACAGTTAGTAGTTGCACAACACCAAATGTTTCCCGACCTTCTGAAGGGTCTGGAAGTTTGAGAGTTTGTGAATTTCTTGCCTTGAATCTTCCACAGTTTACAGGGACCGATCGCAAAGAGGACCCTTAGCACTTTGTAGATCAACTTTATAGGATCTTCAGAGTCATGCATGCCTCAACAACTAAATCAGTTGAGCTAGTGGCATTTCTATTGCCTGATGTTGCAGTATTGTGGTACAAAGTTTGGGAGAGATATAGGGGAAAATATACATCTCTACCCATTTGGGATAGCTTTATAGAAGCTTTCATAGATCACTCTTTTCCTCGAGAGACTAGGATGGCCTGGTGGACCAGTTTCTGAACCTCCGACAGGGTAATATGAGTGTCCGAGAGTATGATTTAAGGTTTGATTCATTGTCTAAATTTGCACAAACATTATTTTATACAATGCATGACAGGGTACGTAGATTTATGGGAGGGCTTTGCCTCAGACTATATCGATGCTTGTTCTACCACTGAATTAAATAATAATATGAATATCTCATGAATTCGGGCCTTTGCACAAGGAATAGAGGATCACCGACATCTGTAGTATATGAGTGAGAGGGTCGAGAGATAGAGAAAGAAGGGGACTAGGCCCGTTGTGTCACAGGGAGATTTTTAGGGTGGTCCCAAACCCCGATATTCTATTAGGCCACCTGGACCTCCACCACAGCAATTCCAAGGTAGTAGATTTGATCTTCAGGGACAATCAGGCTTAGGTGAGGGTTCACGAACATCAGGCTCTCAGCTACAGAGGAGTTCAGGCCAGGCTAGGACAGCCCGCCGTGTTGCGCTACTTACGGTAGGATGCATTTTGGGCAGTGCAGGAAGGGTTCCACATGTTGTTATTCTTGTGGAAATGAGAGGCATGGGTGGAGAAACTACCCAACCATAGGTCAGTGTGGTATAGTTCAGTCGACCAGCTTAGTAGGTTACTCCTCATCAGCATAGTCTACAGGGTGTACACCCCATACTCCAGCAGGTAGAGGTAGAGGTGGAGGCAGAGAAGGAACATCTAGTTCTGGTAGTGGCCAGAACCGTATATATTCACTAGTCGGCCGACAAGACTCATAGTCATCATCAGATGTTGTGACAGGTACATTGATTGTTTGCTCCCATTGTGTTTATGCTTTGATAGATCCTGGATCTACTATATCTTATATTACTCCATTTATCACGGAGAAGTTATGTATAGTAGCAAAGTCATTAGATCGACCCTTTATTGTATCTACACCAGTTGGTGAGTCTATTATTGCTACGAGAGTCTATCGAGGTTGTATAGTAGAAATTATTGACCGTCTGACCTCTATAGACCTCATAGAGTTAGAAATGGTCGATTTTGACGTTATTATGGGTATGGACTGGTTAGCGTCTTGTTATGCTAATGTTGAGTGCCGGACAAAGATTGTTAGATTCCACTTTCCAGGAGAGGCAGTTTGGGAATGAAAAAGTGATATAGCATCGCCGAAAAGTAGGTTTATTTCCGATCTTAAGGCAAGGAGGATGACTAATAAGGGTTGTATTTATCATCTTGTTCGCGTTCATGATATAGATGTAGAACCACCGACTCATCAGTTTATTTCAGTAGTTATTGAGTTTCTAGATATATTTCCATAAGAGCTCCCTGGTATCCCTCCAGAACGGGAAATTGATTTTGCTATCGATATGCTACCAGGTACACAACCCATATCTATCCCTCCTTATACAATGTCTCCTGTTGAGGCTAAAAGATTTGAAGGATAAACTGAAAGACTTGCTAGATAAAGGCTTTATTAGGCATCGTGTTTCACCATGGGGTCCGCCAGTGTTATTCGTGAGGAAGAAAGATGGCTCACTAAGAATGTGTATCGATTACCGACAACTGAATAAGATGACTATAAGGAATAAGTATCCCCTTTCGAGGATCGATGACCTATTTGATCAGTTACAAGGTGCTGAGTGCTTCTCAAAGAGTGATTTAATATCAGGGTACCACCAAATAGGAGCTCGGTAGAAAGACATTCCAAAGACAGTTGTTAGAACCAGATATGGACACTTTGAGTTCTTGGTAATGCCTTTTGAATTAACTAATACCCCAGTAGTGTTCATGGACCTAATGAATAGCATATTCAGGCCGTATCTAGATACGTTTGTGATTGTATTTATTGATGATATTTTGGTCTATTCACATTCAAAAGCAGAGCATGCAGATCACCTGCGAGCAGGCTTTCAGGTTCTTCGAGAGCAGGAATTTTATACAAAGTTCTCTAAGTGTGAGTTTTGGTTGGGCTCTGTGGCTTTCCTAGGCCATATCATATCAGAATCTGACATTATGGTTGATACAGAAAAGATTGAGGCCGTAAAGACTTGGCCCAGACTCTTGACTCCAACTGAGGTTCATACTTTCTTTGGATTATTAGTTCGGTACTACAAAAGGTTTGTAGAGGGATTTTCTTCACTTTCAGCACCATTAATGAACTTGACTAAAAAAATGGCTAAGTTCCAGTGGACTGAGGCTTGCAAGCATAGTTTCAAGGAACTGAAGGACAAGTTGACATCAACAACATATCTAGCATTGCCAGAGGGTTCAAAGGGCTAGGTGGTGTACTGTGATGCCTCTGGTGTTGGGTTGGGATGTGTTCTAATGCATGGTAAGGTTATCACATATGCTTTAAGGCAGTTGAGGAAGCATGAGAAGAACTATCCGACCCATGATTTAAAGTTGGCTACAGTTATGCATGCGTTAAAGATCTGGAGACACTATTTGTATGGCGTTCATGTTGATATTTTCACAGATAAAAAAAGTCTTCAATATATCTTTAGACAGAAGGATTTAAATCCGTGACAACGTCAATGGCTTGAATTACAGAAAGACTACGATGTGGATATTTGATATCATCTAGGAAAGGCAAATGTGGTAGTGGATGCCCTCAGTCGAAGATCTATGGGTAGTTTATCCTATTTAGGTGTTGAGAAGCGGGAGCTAGCGCGAGAGCTTCATCAGTTAGCTAGCTTGGGAGTCAGATTGTTAGCG
Organism: Solanum chiquidenum; assembly: GCA_029582725.1. Classification (NCBI taxonomy): domain Eukaryota; kingdom Viridiplantae; phylum Streptophyta; class Magnoliopsida; order Solanales; family Solanaceae; genus Solanum; species Solanum chiquidenum. Next base: position 5,906 of record JAJOOS010034727.1, on the reverse strand, counting down.
GCAGATGATAGTGGGGTCGCAATTGAGGACACAACAGTATATCTCTAGTCTTTGAGGTAAAATTATGGCAACAAGAGGATCCTATCTTAGAGCATCTCCGATCCATTGCCCAGGATCAACACTCTTTAGCATTTGATATAGCAGAACTTGGAATCCTCAGATATAGCGGTCAATTATGTGCTTCGAATGTTACAAGGCTTCGACATCAGATTATGGAAGAGGCACATCATTCACGTTATTCTATTCACCCTGGTTCAACGAAGATGTACCATGATATTAAGAAGATCTGTTGGTGGCACGGGATGAAGAAGGACATTGCTGAGGTTGTGGTACAATGTCCTAACTGCCAATAAGTGAAGGTTGAGCACAAAAAGCCCGTTGGGCTAGTTCAGGAGATAGCCATACCTTTGTGGAAGTGGGAATCAATTAATATGGATTTTATTACAAGGTTACCTCGAACGCATAACAAATTTGACTCTATTTGTGGAATTTTTGATAGACTAACAAAATCAGTCCACTTCTTACTGGTCAGGGCTACTTTTACAGCTGAAGACTATGCAGGGCTCTATATTAGAGAGATTGTTAGTCTACACGGTGTCCCAGTATCTATTATCTATGATAGATGAGCACAATTTACCGCCAACTTCTAGAAGTCCTTCCAGAAAGGATTGGGGACATAGGTTAATCTTAGTACAACCTTTCACCTTTAGAAAGATGGCCAGGCTGAGCGCACAATTTTAACCCTCGAGGATTTGTTACGAGCGTGCGCGCTGGACTTCAAAAGAAGTTGGGATGACCACTTGCCTCTTATTGAGTTCGCATACAATAATAGTTATTATTCCAACATCGGGATGGCACCTTGTGAGGCTTTGTATGGGTGAAAATGTAGATCCCCCATTAGATGATTTAAGGTAGGTGAGTTAGGGTTGATTGGACCCGAATTACTACATCATACAGTGGAGAAAGTTAAGCTCATTTGGGAGAGGTTGCTAACAGCTCAAAGCCGACAAAATTCATACTCATATGTGCCATGAAGGGACTTAGAGTTTTTGTCGATGACTGGGTATTCTTAAAAGTCTCTCCTATGAATGGTGTTATGAGATTTAGCAAAAAAGGCAAGCTTAGTCCAAGATTCATTGGGGCATACCAGATTTTTCGGAGGGTAGGACCAGTGGCTTATGACCTAGAATTACCTTCGGGGCTACAGTCTGTTCATCCAGTTTTCCATGTATCGATGCTACAGAAGTGCGTAGGAGACCTTTCTTAGGTTGTCCCAGTTGAGGATGTTCAGATAATAGAGGAGTTTTCCTACGAAAAAACTCCAATTGCCATATTAGATCTGTAGGTCCATAAATTGAGGACCAAAGAGGTGTTTTCTGTTAAAGTATTATGGAGGAAAAAGAATACAGAAGAGGTGACCTGGAAAGCTGAGGATGGCATGAGGTCCAAATATCCTCACTTGTTTCATACCCCAGGGTGATGGCATATCAGTTTATATTAGTGCAGTGAAGTTAGATACATATCTTCTTCTTTTTTTATATATATTGTTGCTTACAATTATTGTTGTTGTCCTTGTATTTTTGCTTGCACTGTTATTGCGGAGCTATAGTGCTTAGCTATTTATGTCATCCTGTGAGACGCCTAGGTTAGAATTTCTGCAATTCAGGTTCCTGGATAGTCACATTTAAAAAGGAAACTCTACCTAAATTTTGGCAATTCCTAAGGACTTTACTGCGTGACTCAGATTTTTCATTCGAGAACGAATGTTTCTAACAGGGGAAGGATATAATACCCCAACTTTTCAAAACAACTAAATTGACTCGTATCTTCGTGGAAAGACCAGGAGGGTAGGTAATAAAATAAAAATGATGTGTTATGTGATATTTTAAGTGTTCAAGGGTTGTATCTCAAGTTTTCAAGTTAGGTAAGTGGCAAAATAAAAGTTGACGAAAGTTACCGTAAATTCCTTTTTAAAGATTTGTCTGAAATTTGGGTCAAATATTTTAGAGGTTTTATCCCAATCTATAAATAGTTATGGTTCACGACCTATTAAATCGAAGGTCTACGATTCTAGTTTCCAACGCATCAATCCGTTCATTCATACGACTTCAGAATGGAGAGATATTCGCATTTTTGCAAGACTGGGCAAGCAGGCAGGTGAGGTGGGTCCCCTAGGTCGGTGGAACTTTATATGTATCATCTTCTTCGACTTTTCTTCATTTTCCCTTCATTTTTCTTAGGGAAGAACCAGAAAACTCACAAAAACTACTTCTAGGATAAGCCAAGTTACAGATTTTCGTGACTTAAGTCCTTAACAAAAGTTGTTCTACGCGTTGAGCTCGTCAACATGGTATAATTTGTTTTATCGATTTCCTAGCATATCGTACTTTGGTGTGTGGACAGTAGGGGTTTGGGCTTATTTAAAGTTTGAGGTGTTTAACGAACTTAAAATCAAGGTAAGACCCTTCTTTCATCGACTCTAGCTTTGATAAGTAGAAAATAGCAATTTGTGACATAAATACATATCTTTTATTAGATTATCATTGTATCTTCTATTCTTTTGTGTTGATTATGGTCCTGCCTTGTTGTAGTATCGAGGGGGGTTGTGAGTAAAGTCGTTAGGCCAAGTGAATTCAACAAAAAGGGTATGTTAAGGCTTTTCCCTTCTTACGACATGTTTCCTTAAAGCTTAGGAACAATGTAATTGGGTTGTTATACTTGTTGTACTTGTAACCATTATTGTTGATTGTTGGCTGCTCGGGTGGATACAATCCTCCCATGTCGGGATTCTTATTCAGTTAGTAGCGTCCCTATGTTGGACACAACTTGGAGGCTATCGACATAGGTTGCTTATAGCTAAATTGCTCGCTTCTAGCCTATTGGATTGTTATTATTTCCCTTGGGGTTATTGTGGTTAGCTGCAGGAATGTGATCTCTACCTAGAAGGGATATGTTCTACCTACGGGGCTATAGGGCTGCCTAGAAGGGATATGAGTTGCCTACGGTGGTAAATGGCTTCCTAGAAAGGCTATGAGTTGCCTACGGGGCTATATTGGTGCCTAAAAGGTCTATGAGTTGCCTACAGGGCTATATTGACGCCTAAGAAGTCTATGTGCTGCCTACAGGACCATGTTGTTGCCTAAGAGGGTTATGAGTTGTCTATAAGCTATGTTGAAACCTAAGAGAGCTATGTGCTGCCTAAGGGGCTATATTAATGCCTAAGAGGGCTATGTGACTGCCTACGGGGCTAGGGGACTACCGATTGGCACCTTTTGGGCTTATGGGGGCCTGGGTAGGTGGTCTTGTGTGCTGTTTGTACCTGCCGAACTTATGGGGGATTGATTAGGTTATTGTTTTATTATTTTTGGTAAGTTTAGATTTAGGGGCAGGACAGTACAGTTATCTTATTCCTTATTTATTTATCGGATTACTCCAGTATATTAGGATACCTGCTCATAGTCTATTGCCTTTCATACACTGTATATTATTTCGTACTGACGCCCCATTGCCTGGGGCACTGCATTCATACATGTAGGTCCTGATAGACGACCATGTAGACCTCCTCAGCAGTAGATTGACTTTTATCTGGTTGGCTAGCTCCTTTCCTCTGGAGCTGCTAGAGTTAGGAGGTTTGTTAGCTTTTGTTGTATATATTTTTATGGGTAGGCTAGGGCCCTATCCCGCCAATATTTACTACTCTTAGAGGCTTGCAGACTAGTGTGTGGGCTATAGTTACGTTATGGCCATGCTAGCCTTGTTTGTTGGTTTTTTGAAGCTTGTTAGCTGTTTGATGTACTGTCTTGAAATATACCTACTTTCGGTTTTGGTATAGAGATCATGGTGGCCTCGACGGCCCAATATGGACTTTTGTGCTAGTTGGTTATTTCTTTATATGAACTCTTGGGTGTAGCTATTTCTTTTATATATCTCTTGGCAGGGGCCTTGCTGGTCGAGGGCTTAATTTTGGGCCGAGATATACTTGTTTATTTTCTTGATTGCATGTGACGGCCATGCGCTAGTAGAAAACGGTTCAGCAGGGTCAGTTCGGGCATGAGTTCTGGCATTAAGAGCCAGTTGCACCCCTTGAGTTTGGGGTGCGATAAACTTGGTATCAGAGCAACGTCGTATCCTAGGGAGTCTGCAAGCCGTATCTAGTAGAGTCTTGTTTATAAATGTGTTGTGCACCACATTCGATAAGCAAGAAGCTACTGGGTATGTTAGAATGACTATCCTTCTTTTGCTCACCTCGTGCTATAGAGCAGTGTCTTAAGGGTTGAGGTTTCTTTCTTATAATTGATATTTGTATGCAGATAGAGATGGCCGACACCAGACAGACCACAGCTAGCCAAGGGCTAGATATAGTTGTAGGCGATGGTACCAACAAGGTACCTTATGTGGAGGTAGCCCATTGGGAGACCCAGGGGGAGACATCTTCTCAGCCCCCTATAGGTTCTCCACCGCTTCAAGAGCCATCGAGGGCTACAGGACCCCAGCTCCACCAGCAGTACCCCTCTAGTTCCTCCTATTCCATCTGACCTGGATTTCAAGAGTCCAGTATGTATGCTAGCACAGTAACTAGCTGCATAACACCAGATGTTGCCGGACCTTTTGAAGAGCCCAAAATTTTGAGAGTTTGTGAAATTCTTTCATTGAATCCTCGACAGTTTTATAGGGATAGATCGCAAAAAGGACCGTCAGCAATTTGTTGATCAGCTTCATAGGATCTTCAGAGTCATGCATGCCTCAACATCTAAGTCAGTTGAGTTAGCGGCATTTCGATTACGTGATGTTGCAGTAATGTGGTACGAAAGTTGGGAGATATATAGGGAAAAAGATACATCTCTACCCACTTGGGATAGCTTTACAGAAGCTTTCACAGATCACTATTTTCCTCAAGAAATTAGGATGGCCGGGTGGACCAGTTTCTAAACCACCGACAGGGCAACATGAGTGTCTGAGAGTACGGTTTGAGATTTTATTCATTGGCTAGATATGCACCAACATTTTTTCATACGATGCATGACACGGTTCATACATTTGTGGGAGGGCTTGACTCAGACTATATCGATAACTACCGCTGAATTATATAATAATATGGATATCTCGTGAATTCAGCACTTTGCCCAGGGAATAGAGGATCGCCTACATCTGTAGTATATGAGTGAGAGGGTCGAGAGAGAGAGACAGAAGAGGGCTAGGCCTATTGTGTCCCAGGGAGATTTTCAGGGTGGTCCCAGACCCCGATATTCTATTAGGCCACCTGGACCTCCACCACAGCAGTTCCAAGGTAGTAGATTTGATCGTCAGGGATAGTCAAGCCCAGGTGAGGGTTCATGAACATCAAGCTCTCAGCAGTAGAAGAGTTCAAGCCAGGCTAGGAAAACCCACCGTGTTGCGCTACTTGTGGTAGGATGCATTTTCGTAGGTGCAGGCAGCGTTCCACAGTCTGTTATTCTTGTGGATAGGAGAGGCATGGGTGGAGAAACTGCCCAACAATAGGTAAGGGTGGTATAGGTCAGTCGACCATGTCAGTAGGTTCCTCCTCATCAGCACAGTCTACAGGGTGGACCCCATACTCCAGCAAGTATAGGTAGAGGTGGAGGCAGAGAGGGAATATCTAGTTCTGGTAGTGGCCAGAACCGTATATATTCACTAGCCAGCCAACAAGACTCAGAGTCATCACCAGATGTTGTGATAGGTACATTGATTTTTTGCTCCCATTGTGTTTATGCTTTGATAGATCCTGGATCTACTATGTCTTATGGTACTTGATACGCTCAAATTACACCTCCCTAAAGAAGCGTAAGCGATCGTTATCAAGTAAAGAACCCAACTTGTAGGTTGGGGTCGATCCCACGAGGAAAATGGTTTAGACTTTACTTTAACCCACGATTATATCCAATTAG
>JAJOOS010033760.1:0-10458 GCA_029582725.1 Solanum chiquidenum | reverse complement strand
CCACGGCTCGCGGTCTTGACCACGGCTCGCGGTCTTGACCACGGCTCGCGGTCTTGACCACGGCTCGCGGTTTTGACCACGGCTCGCGGTCTTGACCACGGCTCACTGTCTTGACCATGGCTCGTGATATTTCCTTGGGCTAGTGAGCTTCATGCTCCAATCTCCTAACTACTACCCAACCTTTACAAGGGGGACCATGGATCGTGGTTCTCACCACGACTCGTGAAGGTCCCTCATGGTGCCTGGGCGTGGTCACTTAGTGAGGGTCAATTAAGTAATTTCCTATTTTAGTCCAATTGAAGTGAGGTCATTTTGGGTATTTTTAGGGGTACTATATAAGTTGATTTAAGTCCAAATTCACCCAAGATAAATCATTACACTCAAACAGCCAAATCAAACCAAAAGTTTTCTTCCTCACAATATTTCTCTCTCTAAAACTCAAGAAGAAGAAAGGTAGAAATTGGAGCTAGGGTTAGGCAAATTCAAGAGTTCTTCCTCAAATTTCTTGGATATTCTTAATCAAGGTATGGTGGCTTTTCATCTATGGTTAGCCTTCACCCATAGAGTCCCTTCAAAACTTGATTTCAAGCTTTCAATTTCCCCCAAAAACCTAGGTTTCAATCTATGTCATGGGTTCTCTTTCAAAACTTTTCAATTTATTATTTATGGTTGATTATGGTTGATTATGGTGGATTATGGTTGAATTGATGATTAATTGATGATTTAAGATAAAAATCCCCCCAAGAGAACCCATGAGTCCCCCATATTGTTAAATTGTGAATTCATGATGTAGATTGATTGAGTATAGAAGTATGTCAATTAATTATTTTTATATTGATTGAGTTATTGAATTATTATATTCCCCTATCTAATGTAGAAATTATAGGTGTTTGGGTTGAGTTTTATTTATAGCCTTGAAGGGTAAATTATGAAGGATTGTACATGTTGATGAGAATTGTGTATGAGCTTATGATTCACTTAGAAAGTGAAGAACCTATGATTATTGTGTAATTGTGGTATTGTTGTAAGATCATTCTTCCCATACACTTACACATGACTATGTATGAAATGTCTATGACTATGATAGTATTATTGTGTTGAATGAAAGGCTATTCTCATGAACACACTATAAATATGATGTGAAAGGTTTACTCACATATTGATGATTCTAGGGTTGAAAGGACATTCTCACATAATGAATCTATGAGTTATTATGATACCATGTTGGTTTGAGTGCCTAGTGCATTCTTTCATGAACGTGAACTTAAGTAAAGACTTAATATGAATTTTAAAGGGAATTATGCTTAGCACCGAGTGGATATGAATATGAGATGGAAGCTTTTACGTTAGAAAGTTTGGCTTCCCAAAGTAAGTTATCTCATGAGGTGGAAACCTTTTACGTTGGAAAGTCCGTGTTTCTAGTAGAAATCTCCTTATCCCATAACTATGTGCCCACATAGGTCTTTATCTAGTGGATCCACCAAAAAGCTAATATGTTAGTTCTACCTTAGGCAAGTAGGACACTTTTTTCGGTGTGGGGGTAAGACAACGGATTCCATGTAGCTCACATGATCAATGTCAGTTAAGGCTATATTTCCCTATATGTAAAGAATATAAATTATGACAAGAACATGAACTATAACTATGACTTCTTAAGAGGTACTACTTAGTATGAGTGGGGGTATGGGACTCCATTTATGCATTGCACAAATAGGCTTTAAGAGTGGTTGTGGTGACGTTCTCTTATGCTATGAAGACTTATGAATTATGCAGTATGGTATGAATTGTTGTCAAGTGTGACTTTACTTGCTACAAGTTATGAATATGAATATTTCCTTGTCTATGAATGTTGGCAAATGATAAGGTCAAGGTATGATATGTATGATGTTGGTGACCTAAAAGTGGTACTTAGTATTAGGTAGGATTATGGGATCTTACCTATGCATTGCATAAGTATAGCTTTGGGTTGCTTATGATATGGTGTGACCTATGTTTCATCACAAATGTGCATGATGGCTTTTAAACTTTATAAATGCATGGTTTGAACTAAATGTCCCTTTAAAGTATGTTTTAAGGATTTTTATGCATATCTTCCATACATAGTACATTTTTGTGCTAACCCATATTCTCTACCTTTTTCTATAAGTGTTGGTCCCGATCGTTCAGGTTGCTTCTATTAGGTTGAAGGCTTGTATTTATTCTCTCCTTACCTTGGTGAGTTGTCATAGTTCGAGCAAAAGAGCTATTCTTTGTAGTTGCCTTTCGTATGTTCTACTTAGAGACTTTATTGTAAAAGGGATATGACCTTATTGATATTCTATTGTAGTAGATGGTTCATTGAGATAATGTCTAGACTCAAATTTTTTATATTAATGAAAAGACTTCGATTGTAAAAGTTTTAAATTCTGCATCATTTCTATTACTTATGTTTATGACTATGCTAAGGGCTTGTATGAGACCCCTTCGGGGTCGAGTATGTCAAGTTACATCTAAGAGGTACCCCTGGGTCGTGACATACTTGGTAATTAGAGCACAAGGTTTAGAATGATTCTAGGATGATGTCTAATGAACCACATCTAGTAGTCTTGCTGATGAGTGTAAAGCGCGCCACATTTATGAATGAGAGGCTATAAGATGCTTAGGAAATCTCACTTATTTCATTACTCTTTAGTCGTGCCTTAGAGTTTTAACTCTATGAAGGACTTTTCCTAGCCCTTATCTTGTGTCTATAGGATATGAATACAAGAAGGGAGACCACAAGAAGGATGAAAGAGGATAATGTGAATGAGGTAGTTCATCCCCAAGGACCCCCAAGGTCCAAAAGATTCTCAAGTTCCTCAAGCTTCTATTGATGCGGGGGCTATGAAAAATGTGGAAATAAGGTCGACTCTCCAAGTATTGACCCAAGTTGTGATGGCCCAAGTCAATGGGGATGCTAGAACTCATGTGAACTCCAATGTGAGTACAACTGCTTCAAGGATAAGGGATTTTACTAGAATGAATCCCCCTATGTTCTATGGCTCCAAAGTGGAGGAGGACCCCCAAGGGTTTATTGATGAGATATTTAAGGTGCTTGATGCTATGGGAGTGTCTACATAAGAGAAGGAGGAACTAGCCGCCTACCAATTGAAAGATGTGGCTCAAGTATGGTATGAGCAATGGAAAGGTGAGAGACCCGTAGGAGCGGGTCCGGTAGATTGGGAATTATTCAAGCTGGTCTTACTTGATAGGTTCTTTCCCCTAGAGTTGAGGGAACGAAAGATGCAAGAGTTCATAAATCTTAGACAAGGGGATTCACCCATTATCTAAGTATGCTCCAACCTTAGTGGCCAATTCTAGGGCCAAGATGAACAAATTTGTTATGGGGATATCCGACTTTGTAGTCAATGAATGTCGTTTGGCAATGCTCATCCCAAGTATGAATATTTCACGTCTTTTGGTTCATGCGAACAAATGGAGGAACAAAAGCTCAAGTAAGTGAATAGGGAAGTCAAGAAGCCAAGGACCGATGATGGGAGCTCTTTCAAGGGTAAATTTTAGGGACAAGGTAGATCAATGTTCAAGAGAAGGTTTTCCAACCAAGGCTCATCTATAGCTCCAAGGGTCAACAAAGATAGGGTGTCTAACCCTAAGCCACAATGAGGTAATAGTGGTGGTTCCTATGTTGATAGGCCTAATTGTGCAAAATGTGGTAAGAAACATGGTGGTAAGTGCCTAGTTGGCAAGGATGGTTCCTATAATTGTGGGAAGAGCGTACATGTAATGAGATATTGTCCCATGCTAAAGGTTCAAGGGAGAGAGGGCAAGCAAGTCCCTCCTAGTGTCTCAAATTCTGATGCTCCCAAGAAAAACAACTTCTATGCTCTTCAATCCTAAGGTGACCAAGAGAGATCCCCAGATCTTTTCCATTGATGTATATGCATTGTTAGATCCTAGTACCACTTTGTATTTTGTTACAACTTTTGTGGCTATGAAATTTGAAATACTCCCCAATGTGTTATAAGAACCTTTTTCAGTTTCTACCCCGGTCGGTGACTCGGTAGTGGTAAAAAGATTCTATAGGATTTTACCTATTTCCTTGTCCCATAAAGGTACTATGGTGGATTTAGTGGAGTTAGACAAGTTAGATTTTGATGTAATTTTGGGTATGGATTGGTTGCATGCATGTTATGCCTCTATTGATTGTAGGACTCGTGTAGTAAAGTTCCAATTTCCAAATGAGTCTAGTTTAGAGTGGAATAGGGCCAATTCTATCCCTAGAGGTCAATTTGTTTCTTGTCTCAAAGCTAGCAAAATGATCTCCAAGGGGTGTATGTACCATATTGTTAGGGTTATGGATGTTGAGTCTGAAACCCCTTCCTTAGAGTCGGTCCACGTGGTGAGTGAGTTTTTGGAAGTCTTTCCCTATGACTTACCCGGTATTCCTCCCAAATGGGAAATATATTTTGACATTGATCTCATGCTGGATACACAACCTATCTCCATTTCTTCTTATAGAATGGCTCCGGATGAGTTGAAAGATTTGAAGGAGCAACTCAAGGATTTGTTAGACAAAGTTTTTATTCGATCGAGTATCTCTCAATGGGGTGCTCCAGTATTGTTTTTTTTAAAGAAGGATGGGACCCTTAGAATGTGTATGGACAACCACCAAATGAACAAGGTGACTATAAAGAATAAGTATCCCCTTCCTAGAATTGATGATTTATTTGATCAACTTCAAGGGGCTAACTATTTCTCCAAAATAGATCTTTGTTCGGGTTACCATCAACTAAGGGTAAGAGGGTTTGACATTCCCAAGATGGCCTTTTGGACCTGGTACGGTCACTTTGAATTTGTGGTTATGTCATTTGGGTTGACCAAATCTCCAGAGGCATTCATGGACCTAATGAATAGAGTGTTTAGTTACTACCTTGATATGTTTGTGATTGTGTTTATTAATTAGATTTTTATCTATTCAAGGAGTGAAAAGGAACGCATGGACCATTTGAGGATTGTATTACAAGTCCTTAAAGACCAACAATTGTATTCGAAGTTTAGTAAGTGTAAGTTCTGGCTAAGTTTTGTAGCCTTCCTTGGTCATATTGTGTCGAGCAAGGGTATTGAGGTAGATCCTAAGAAGACGGATGCGGTCAAGGGTTGGCCTAGACTCTAACACCTACCGATATTAGAAGCTTTTTGGGTTTGGTTGGTTACTAAAGGAGGTTTGTTGAGAGTTTTTCCTCCATTGCTTCTCTGTTGACGGCCTTGACTCAAAAGAAAGCTAAGTTTGTGTGGTCGGAGGCTTGTGAGAAAAGCTTCCAAGAGTTGAAAGATAGACTTACTTCCACTCCGGTGTTGACTTTACCGGGTACTCTATGGGTTTGTGGTGTATTGTGACGCTTCTTGAGTGGGTTTAGGATGTGTGATGAGTCCACGATTTGGACTCATTTATGGCTTTATTTGGATAGATTTTGTGTCCTCAAATGTTTGTTTTGTGCCCATACCTGATGTAAACCCTTGACTTGCAGGTATTTGGATTGAGGAACAAGGCATGGATACTAATTTGCAAAAAGGAACGAAGTGAGCTAAAGAAACAAAGAAATTAAGGCTTGGTGAGTCGCCGAGTGGCCATTTGACCGCCTAAAGTTCCAGTGTGCCAAGCCTTGAAGGAGAAAATTAAGTTGGCAAGAGAAAGGAGCAGTGGGCGTGTCGCCGAGTGGTTCCGTGAAGCAGTGTTGGATCGCCCAAAGTTATAGAACTTGAGGATGCTGAAGGCCAAAGCAAAAAGGTGATGTAACTGACCAAAGGGCGAATCACCGAGGTGATCGGTATCCCAACTTACTGTGCCAAATGGTCTTTCACAGTATATTTTTGGCAACTATAAATACGTTTTTGAACATTTAGTTTAGTATCAAAAGTTTTTAATGAATCAAATTTTATTCTGAACATTCATTATAATAATTTTTGAGTTTGAACTCTGAGTATTGAGACAATATTTTTACTTAGATTTGAAAAATTGAAGTTTTCCATTTTTGAGAAATTGGAAGTGGGTCTTTGAGATTCTTTAAGTTGGACCTTTATAAAGACAAAATTAATCTTACCCAATTGACGGAAACACAATTGGGTAATAATTTCTATCTTTTTATGATATCTAACTAAAACCCCAATTCTTGGGGTGTGATTATGGGTTTATTTAGTTTATGGGTATAGCTAATTGTTAGTTTAAATGTTGTTTAGAAGTGATTTCATTCAGTAATTATGGTTTAATTTAGGGGGTTGTAGTTGCAAACGCAATTCTACCTTTGTATTTTTGCCTTGCTCGAGAGAGAGGTTTTAAAACCAAGATTATTGAATTGATGGTCTGTGTGTATTGGGTTGTCATGGGATCAGCTCGAGAGAGTGAATCCTAAACCATTTTCCACACATTCAGCTCGAGAGAGTGAATGGACTAAAGTGTAGGTTGTTCTTATTTTCTTGCTTGTTGGTGTTCGAGATAAACCAACTTGATTCGGGGTAAATTGTTTGAGAGAAATTTTATTCCCACTAAAGTCTAGCTTATTCACTAATTTACAGATATTTACTAACAATTGGAATTACCCATTTGTCTACATCAGCCTATAATCGAATCGCATCCCAAGCCATCTCATTATTTTTATTTCATGTTATTTGTTGTTGTTATAGCTGATAGTTGAAACCAAAATCCCCCTGTTATTTGACATTCGTGTCACCCCTGAATTTGAATTATGTTTTTCTTCGATAATGTCTATTCCTATGATTGAGTTGAATATATTCGTACTTTGCTATTGAATCTTAAAAACGTACTACTACCTGAGGGATTCAACTCCAACTCATTTAGTTAGGTTATTATACTGACTAGCGATCATTGTCACTAAGAATTTGATGAAGTGTCTTGATACGTAAAATTAAAATGGCGCCGCTTCCGGGGAGTGGTGTTGGTTAAGATTCTTTAGTTAAGTTGAATTTTGTTCTTCTTAATCATAATTGAACTTACTTAATTTTAGTTTTCGTTAGCTTGTTTGTGTTTTGAAACAGGAAGTATGAATTTGAACGAAAGCAATGGTAGCCAAGTAGGCCACCAAGATGACATCGGAAACCTCAACAATGTCAATGAGCCTAATGCTAATGATCCCCATCTAATGGGTGGAATTGGTGTCATTCGCTTCCCTCCAGCGGAAGGGAATGTTGTGTTCCATATTACAAGTACCATGTTGCAACTCTTGCAATTAAAGGGGTTGTTCAGTGGTTTGGCTCATGAGGATCCCCATGAGCATATTAGAAACTTTGTTGATGTTTGCAGACTGTTCTCCTTCAAGAACATATCCCAAGAGTCGGTGAGGTTGAGGTTGTTCTCATTTTCATTAATGGGAGAAGCTTGTAAATGGTTGGTTGAATTGCCACGAGAATCAATCACTTCATGGGAAGAGATTGTCACCACATTTCATTTGTGATTTTTTCCTCCTTCGAAGATAATGACTCTTCGGGATAGCATTCAGAGGTTCAAGCGTCTGGAGGGCGAGCCAATTCATGAAACTTGGCTACGATTGAAGAAGTTGGTGCTTCAATTCCAACTTCATGGCTTGCCTGACAACATGTTGTTGCAGTATTTTTACCAAAGCCTTGATCCGGTAAATAAGGGTGTTGCTGACCAACTTTCTCCTGGAGGTTTGATGCAGCAAACTTATGTGATAGCATCTCAGCTCTAGGATGGCATGGCCACAATCAATCGGGCTTGGTACATCCGAGAAGATCAGGTCTCCCCTCTCACGTTTAAATTGACCAAGGAGTAGATGGAGAAAGACCAAGAGAGGGACCAGAACATGGCCAAGATCGTGACACAACTTGACATTTTGTCCAAAAATGTCATAGGAGCTGGTGCTCGAAGTGTAAGTGTTGTGGGTGTCAGATGTGTTAATCCTGATGAGGCCAAGTTTGAGGCTTTGTACAATGAAGAGGTGAATTTCCTAGCCAACCAAGGTGGTGGTTATCATTCAAACTACCCGAGGCACGGTGGTAATTGAGGTTAGAATAGGGATGAAGGTTGGAAGAATCGTGATAGAAAGTGGAGGGATCGTAACCCCACTTGGAAAGAGAGAGAATGGGAGAAAGATAGATATCTTCCTCCCCATAAGCACCCAAAGCCAAAGGATTCCGAGGGTGGTCAGTCGAAGGATATGCTTTCTTGTATCCTCAACAAAGTTGAGGGGTCGGACAAGATTTTGAAAGAAATGAAAGAAGATGTGTCGACCCTTAGCCAGACGGTCACCTCCTATTCGATATAGATCAAACAGTTGGAGACACAACTGGGTTGTATCTTATCTCATTTAAAACTGAGACAGCAAGGGGTTTGCCTAGTAATACTATGGCCAACCCCAAGAATGAGATTTGAGCGTGGACTTGCGTTGTGCCACGACGTTAACTAAGGCACTGCTTGGGAGGCAACCCAAGTTTTATTTGCTTTCTTTTTTAGTATGAAATAATGGTGTGTTGATTGTACAGGTCAAAGTGAGAAATGTGTTTGAAAAGTTCAAGTTGGGGAGCTAAAATTCCACTCGGTGACTCGTTGAAGAGGTCAGCGAACCGGACATGGACCGCCGTTGGACTCATGACATTTTGAAACTGGATTCTGTAAAACTCGGCGAACCCAGGAGCATATTGGCGAATCACCGACCAGGTCGATGATCATGACTTAGTCTGCGGTTTGGACCTCCATATTAACTGGAGGTCCTGTAAAACTCGGAGAGGTAAGTGCCCACTCGTTGACACGTTAAGTGGGTCAGCAAGTAAAACTTATGTTGTCGAATGGGTGAGAACTGGATGGGTTTTAAAGGCCAAAGGTTTAAACTTTTAAACTCTTTCATTTTCCCTCACTTCTGAACTTCCCAAACTCACACCCACATATTATTTTCTATATTTTTGTGTTTTTACCGCATTTTTGTCATCAAGTTCATGTTTGGAGTTGGATTTCTTTGGCGCCTAGCATTTCAAAGTATCTATTCGACTTCAAAGGTTGGTTTTCCGAACCCTGAATCTATATTTAGCGATTCTTACTCTTTTGCAATGATTTTTATCTTAGTGATGTCTGCTGGGCCTCTGATCGTAAGTGTATGCTTATGTGTCTGTTTTAATTTGAATATCATGCCTATAATGGCTTTAATGTTAAATTCCCAAATTTTTCATGCTTAAAAATGATTAAAATTGTAGGGTGTTGCTTAAATGTTGTTGGGTCTAGTTGGGTGAAGTCTAAGTAACACGTATTTGTGCCAAATGAAGTAATTTGCCCAATGATGGAGTGGTTGATGTCATTATTAAGGGCAAAAGTCATTAAATGGCCAAATTTGGCCAAACTGGGAGAAGTCTAAGTATCCAGGGGGTATGTGTGTAATGGGTCTTAGTCTAATTAGAGGAGTGCATGTTTTGATTTTGTTTTTAGGGGCTACAGGGTAGAATTTGGGAAATGGGGTTGAGAGTAGGCACGTTGGGCCGTTTGGTGAGCTGGGTCGAGCTCGCCGAACCACTCGACGGTTTGCAGAAGTCCCCCTTATCGCCTTTAATTTCATACTTAATCTTAAGTTAGGTTCTGTAACTTTCGGCGAGAAGCCTGAGCTCTTCGAGTGCACTCGGCGACTCGC
Organism: Solanum chiquidenum; assembly: GCA_029582725.1. Lineage (NCBI taxonomy): Eukaryota > Viridiplantae > Streptophyta > Magnoliopsida > Solanales > Solanaceae > Solanum > Solanum chiquidenum. The sequence continues at coordinate 829 of JAJOOS010033760.1, read as the reverse complement.
CAAAAGTCCTTCTTGATCACCCTTTTTGCGCCTCTTACCCTGCAAATTGCACTGTAACTTTTGGCGGGCTAGTCTTTGCTCGCCGAATACTGTCAGTTATTTGCCGAAAGTCCCTTCCCATCGCCGATATGCCAAATTTGCTAAAATATTTGAGCCAATCCTTTCAGCAAGCCCGATCTGGCTCGCCATAGAGATTCACCGACTGGTTCGACGAGTCTGTCTGTAACTGTTTTCTTCTATGCTTTTTCTTGAATTATTTCTTACTTTTTCTGATATTTTGTAGATATGGCAAGGACCAACATTGATATGCCTCCCCGTAAAAGAGTGTGGGGTATAACTATAAATGAAGGATGAGCCAACCCTCCTAAAAAGGGAAGGCAAGAGCCTCCAAAGGGAGGAAAAGTCAAGGGCAAGAAGCTCGTCTATGAGACTCCGGTGAGCAACTCCGACAATGAGGGAGAGGCCCGTAACTCCCAAGCTGTATTATTTGAGCTAGAAGATGACCATCCCTTACAATCCCAGAGAGGAGAGATCCATGCTAGATCTCGTCCTAACTCAGCTAGGGTCCCAGCAGCCTCTTCTCCGGCAGATACAGTGCCAGCTCTGGTACCTCCTGTGGCTCCAGTGCCACCAGTAATTCCTCCTCCATGACTTCTTAATGGATTAAAAGTTGATGGGTTGCATACTATTGATACGCTCAAATTACACCTCCTTACAGAAGCATAATCGATCGTTATCAAGTACAGAACCCAACTTGTAGGTTGGGGTCGATCCCACGAGGAAAATGGTTTAGACTTTACTTTAACTCACGATTATATTCGATTAGTCA
>JAJOOS010033757.1:0-10006 GCA_029582725.1 Solanum chiquidenum | reverse complement strand
AAAGTGTAAGAAATAGTTCCATTTTATAAAGTGTAAGAAATAGTTCCGTTATATATTAAAATATACACGTTATGGGACTAACGGAAAACGTTTAGAATATTAGATAAAGTGGAATTTTTTCTTCCATTAAGCCTATTTTAGTTACTTACTAAAGTAGTGGCTTATTTTGGTCACTTTTATGTTTTTGTGGCTTATTTAGGTTCCCACCTCCAGTAAAAGGCAGACTCTGCTGAAAATGATATTTTATTATATTGGAGTAAATAATTCATAAAGGGTAGGGTATACTATTAGTAATTATTAGATTCTTGATCTCTAAATTACTTTACACCTACTCCAAATGTTAAGGGACAAAATGTGGGACTGAAACAATAATTTATCGTCCAATCTAGCTATTCACTATATAATAGAATAAGTGCGAGAAAGAAGTATTGAAAACGTTTTTAAATTTCGTGTAAATTATTAGTTTTATTTTTAAAATTATGGTATAATACATAAACATGTTATTTAATTTGGCTTTAGTTTACATTTATGTCCTCCAACTTTGGATGTGCACAAGTAGACACTTAAACTAGTACTATAAAATTGAACAAGTAGACACACGTGTCCTACATGACATAATTCAGGTAGGACACCACTAGGACACAAAATTGCCATGTAGAATGCAATATAGGGTCAATGTGTCTATTTGTTCAATTTTATACAAGTTTAAATGCCTACTTGTGCGCACGCAAAGTTAAAAGTCATAGTTGTCAATTGAAGTCAAGTTAAGGATCATGTTTATGTATTATGCCCAAAATTATTGACAGCTTTAAAAATACTCTTCTACTTGACTAACTGAAATTAAATAGACCCCCAATCTTATCACATGGGTGAAATACATCCCTAAAAATCTCACGCTCCTACAAGAGTTTGAGACCACTTGCTATGCCATGTAGCAGTCAAGAGTGTATTAAATCTCAATTAGTCAAGTAAAAGAATATTTTCAAGACCGTCAATAATTTAGAAACAAAACTAACGATTCACGTCAAATTGAGGAACGTTTTCAATACTTCACTCTACAAATAAACTAGAAGCAAAAGGAAAAAGACAAATATAGTACTATAAAATACTACTCGTAACAAATAGTAATAATGGTAATGAATAAATAAATTTTATAAAGGGCTCAACTTAGACAAAAGTAAATAATGGTAGTGAATAAATAAATATTATAAAGGACTCAACTTTTTAGACAAAAGTAATTTGTGTGCACTCACCAAATGGACAAGGCATCAACAGCGACTTCTGCATTCTTCAAATAACCAGCGAACAGGACTAACGCCATAAAGTACCAAGTCTCCAAGCTGCATAAACATATATATATATTTATTTATTACTTTAACTTTTCCTTTGTTTCTCATCCCGTGTCTAGTATTTAGATTGAAATCCGACTTAATTTAGATTTGTACTGAAAAATTTCACATTCGGTGGTAAAATACTTCATAACAAAGGCAACACTATATTAAGGAAGACTCGAACTCGAAACTTTGATTAAGAATGAAGAAGTACTTATCGCTTCACCACAACCCTTATTGATAAATATCACTCTAATTGCGACATCAACAAAAACAATAATAATTACACTTATAAAAAATAGTTAGCAACTTAGACCAAAAGTCTCAAAGGTACTGCTAATGATATTATCTTATTTGATCTTTCAAAAAAAGAGTATACTTTTGGTGTTAGGAAATAATAAAGAAATTTATGGTAGATTGATTTCTTGCATAATTGCTCTTGTCATTCTCAAAGATTATAAAAATTTCAAAATTAAAGATTCCCAAATATTTAACAAATTTGTACACTAATACAAATATGTGTCTTGGTCTTATATGTCTATGGTAGCCTTCTCTTTCATAAGGGTATTTAATAAAAAAAAAGTTGGTTTAATAAGTTTAAGGTGGAACATTTTATTTGAAACAACGTCTCTATCGTACAAGATAGGGATAAAATCTGCATACACTCTATCATTTTTAAACTCTACTTATTGAGTTTATACCGAATATGTCGTAAGCAAGCAGAACAAAGACAGAGAAAACGAAATGTTGATTAATTTACTAACCATAGCATGACAGCAGAGGCAAGAGATAACCTAACAAAGCCCCATAGATTAAGAAAAGCCTTCCATGAGAAACCTGACCATGCTTGTCCACAAGTACCACTAAATATATATAACATTTGCGCCACCACTATGAACCACCACGATGAGTTGAGCACCACCGCGGCACCGACAAGTCCCCACCCCAACTTCAACATAAGCAACCAGCTAAAAAATGTATGAAAAACCAAAGCTATTGCTGCAATCCATGCCATCACCATAATCTTGCTTTGTGACTAAAAATCACCAAAATATCAAATGTTCAACACATTATGTTTATAATGTATTAAATTTAAATTGTGAATTCGTCTCTGTTACCTGTAAGAATTTGGCTATTGGAAAATTCATAGCATATGCAAATAATTGAGGAATCATATATAAAGCCATTTTTCCTGCTTCCCTTGATATATCCTCTGTTTGTCCAATTAATCTCAATAATTGGGCAGCAAAAATATAAAGTAACATCAAGATTACTGCTGTTGAATTGAGAATAACCCATGATCTTTGCATGTATACACCTAACATGTCAATTTGTCCTGCTCCAAATGCTTGTCCACATAGTGTTTCTAGTGCACTTCCCATACCCAACTATCCATACAACCAAAAAAAAAATGAATAGACTTCAAGGTGTAACTCAATCTAAAAAGCTAATTTACGAGATAAAGATTTCTCAAGGACGGAAATAACTCTTCAACGAATTACTCTAGCGCTTAACACCTTGCACACAGAGGATTAAATATCTAGTACAGGATGACACCGATTCTAGTAACTTTGGTTCAAATATTATATATATCTTAAAAATTTATTAAATATATACGAATTATTAATTTAAAATAAATATATAAATTTCAAACTTGCAACATGATATGAGGCGCCTAACATGATAAACTATGTGATGTCCATGAAATTAATAGTCAATATCTGCCTTTCAAGTAAGTTCTAAGCCACTCGCATATAATACAAAAATAAGGATTTAAGATAATAATACTTTTTTTTTTTGTATTTTTATTTAGAAAACTACAAAGTGTAGTTATCTATTAAAACAACAAGATATACAAAGCAATAGTTATTTCTATATGAAAGAGGTAAAAAGGGAATCTCTCAAGAATAAGGACAATATCTTATTTCTATATATTATAATAAAATAATAGAAAAAGGGTCTGAAATATATCTGAACTTTGATTGAAATTGTTGTTACGATACCAAACTTTAAAAATGAGCACTATTTAATAACGTATTTTAAAGGTAAATATGTGTCCACGTGGACATAAAAAATAATGCATAATTATAAATAGTAATGTGTCCACGTGGGCACATATATACCTTTAAAATACACTATTAAATAGTTCAGGGATAAGAAATACACTATTAAATAGTTCAGGGAATAAAAAATCCTCCATAAAGTTTGGTACCGTAACAACAATTTCGATCAAAGTTAGAGTATTTTTCAGACCATTTTCCTTAAAATAATTATATATTCTTGATCCATCTTGAAAATCATTGAAAAAACCAATAACCTAAAAAAATAAAAAGTTCAAAACTCATAAATTTTAAATAACTACTTTTTTTTATATTTGAAAGGGCCTAACATGATAAACTCTGTGAGGTGAGGTCCAAAGTGAGGTGAAATTAATAATCAATCTCTTTCCTCTCAACTAACTTTCTTTTTTCCAATAACTATGAGATGTAACAATGACTACACACATCAAACCAGCTATCACCAAAAAATACATAATGAAAAACAGATTCTTAATGAAATAACTGATAACTTAGAAAAAAAAATATAATATTTTTTTTCTTTTCTCACCGAATCAATAGCTACTAAACATTTTTCAGCGAGAATTACGTACCATAACACCAAAAGAGAAACCAGCAATGACAGAATTTTCAACAGAAACAGCAGCAAGTTCAAGAGTGCCAAGATGACCAGCAAATGTTTGAGTAACAGCACCAAGAGAGTACTGACAAATTGAGGTGAAAATAGCTGGACCAGCAAGGTACCATAATTTTTTAGATTCAACACTAAACTCTCTAAAGAAATCTTGAATTCCAGTGATAGGTGGAATATCATCAGCATCAGCAACAAATGAAGAACCAAAAGAATTTCTTATGAGACTATTATTATTATTAAGATCAGATGTACTGATTTCTGTTTGTGAAAGAAGAGGTTCATTTTGCTTAGAGTTGTGGTCTTCCATTGAAAGGATGAAATAAAACAGAGTGATTGTTGTATGTGAGTATATATATATATATAGATATATATGGAGATATACACCCAAGGATGAGTAATTAATTCTATCAATTTTCTTAACTTATATGACACTATATATCTTTTTGCATTATTTGTTTCCTATCTTACACTTTTATTACATTTTACAAAGATTTATTTTATATTTATGTGTGTGCATTACAACAAAAATAATTTTTAGCGGTAATAAATATACACATTAGCAAAGAGTATTAAAGATTTTACCGATATTAGTTAATCGTCATTGGATCCAATCTCGCTATAGGCTTTAACGACATTTATAAAGAGTGTGAATTTCTACTAAAAATACATAGTTGGTGGCAATTAAGTTATTGTTACTAAAGATCATTTTTGATGTAGTGGTGTGGATATATATATATATATATATATTGATTTGTCCAACCCATTCATAATTTTATGAATTGAGAGATCATTTGAATTGGATTCAATCTCAAACCATTTAAGTCTTAATTCATTTTTAAAAAAATCTTCAATTGAGCTCAATTTAATCTCCGATTTCAATCTGTACTAAAACTTTTTTTTTACATTGATGTAATGTATGTTCCTATATTAAAAGTATGAATTACTATCTATTTTATATCTTCTAGGATTTATTTATTCATTTGTAACTTTTTGTTTCTTGAGTTGAAATTCAAATTGTGGTTATAAAAGTTAAATAACAATATGTTAAAATTATTGAGATTAAGCTGGTCAATTTTTGCGGGTCATGACCTAACTTGATATTTAGTCCATTTAAGTCCAAAGAAAACTTGGACGGATCATGACCAAATTCAATTTCTATATCAATCTATTTTAATATCTCTAATTTCAATACAACCGACTCATTTCACACACCTTATTTTTTATGCTCTAGGTAATTAAAACATTTTGTGTAAACTATTTATTTATATATGCACACATTATTTATTTATATTTATATATCACATAAATTAGTATGAAGTGGGTATTAATAATATACAATATTGTGTGGGAATAAGAAATGACCAACTATCAAGGATGACATAATCAAATTTTCAACTCAATATGGGTCTGAACTCTGATTGATACGGATATTTTGTAAATAATTTATACACTAAAATTAACAAACAAATTTAAAATAATTGCCTCATCTTTCATCCCCTTAACTTTCTTTTTTAATCACAGCATGTAAAGCAAGCAAAACTTTTCTTAATCATGAACTTCCAATTGTTATAATACATAAGGATTACTAAAATATGTAATAATCAAATTAAAGTTATAAAAATAATAACCTCATGACTTCCCTAATAAAGATAACTGTTCAGACGTGGCTTTCTTAGTACACTATATAAGAAAAATACAATTAGTTGAATTGGGGAAAAAATTGTATAGCTGGAAATTTCAAATTTATTAAACTAGCTAGTCACGGAAAATGCAAGGTTCAATGATAATAATAATAACACACATGTTGATACTCAATATTTGACTTACTCTTCTAGTATAGTATACTCAAAGTTTTATACCATTTATGATTTTTACTAAGGAGGTTTGAAAAAAAACTTAGTTATTTATACTTTGAATTTGAAAGTTTAAGGTGAATTTGAACATTTCAACCATTGAGTTAATGTCTAATCTTATATTTAAGAAATTCAAATTCTATATATACACACAACTCTTTTAAAAAATATCTTATTTATACAATATAATTTATTATCGATGGGATTTAGGTGAACCCCTCCCTACACCCTAGATCCTCCTCTGGTTCCTCTTATTACTTCTGTCTTGTGATATTTTTTCTTTTTTAATCGGTTAAAAATGAAGGAAAAATTACATAGTAATACAAACATATAGTATGTATGTATTTGTTATACATCACTATAATTTGAAATAATTACTTTTGACAGCTACTGCTTTCTATATATATATATATAGCAATGCTAAAGACCCTCCCCCTCTCCCTCTCCCCCCCCCCCCCTTCTCTTTGCCCCTCTCTCACTCCCGCCTCTTCCTTTCTATCTCTCTACAATACAAATGATAACAATCAATGGTACAAATATAAATTCTAGCACTAATACATAAATACAATACACAAGGCAACGGATGAATACAAATGCACGTGAATACTAATATAATTTGTTACGAATTACAACAACGATATAATTATATTTGTTTATACAATTCCATTTGTCGATACATATATTTTTGCTACTAGATACACTAAAATAGAGAGAGAGGCGATCAAGAAAAGGAGAGAGGCCACCAAAATGTGAGGGAAACGAGATCTTCAAACACATGAATCACACCATATATCCGGGATACCAGATACATGGAAATAGGAGAATGACGAGCAAGATAGAAGAGAGGCGAGCAACGAGAGTCGGATACATGCATGAGAATCCACTTGAATACAGTGTATCTAGAATAAATTACACTATATATCTGAGATATATGCATCCGAATGTATCTAGACGCGCCAAATATATGTATTCAGAATCCAAAATATAGTAAAATTCGTAATATTACAAACTAGTGTGAATCTAAGTAATTAGCTCATACTCTAATGCGATTTATATACATTACCCTAATAATTACGGGCTTTAGGCCTCCTAACTTTGGGGCCCCATATTTCGTGTACTATTGAGAAATTAAAAAAAGATTTAAAATATTTTTAAACTATGTGAAATTGAATAAAATGCCTCAATTAATAGTTTGATTCAAAAATGTATGTTGTTAATTGTTTGATTAAGAAACTCCCCTAGTGTGTGTGTATATATATATATATATATTATTTTTCTCTTTAAATTTATTTTATTCCTAATAAAATCATCACTTCTAAAGAACATTAATCTTGTATTTTTTTCATTTTTAAAATCGCTTGAACTAATAAATAAGTAAAAAATAAGTTTTCTTCTTTTAATTTCATTTTAACAATCAAAATAGAATAACTTTATGTGCGTTTTTAATTGATAATATAGGTCATATATATATAAGATTATAGTAACTCTATCATTAATTTTTCATTTAGATAAAGACAAAAAAATTCTAATAAAATAGAATCTACTTTTATTTTTAGTTTTTCTTGAATTGAAGTAGGATAAACATTTTCTAATTAAAAAATCATCATTAGAAAATATATTTTTAAAAATAATTTCAAATTAAACAAAGTAAAAGTTTGACACTAAAAGAAAGAAACTTTGTTGGATAAATGATTCAGGAAAGAATCAGAAATCAGTTAATGCATGTGCACAATTTATGGAGTGGATTGATAGGTATAACTAATTTTTATCAAGATACTATTTTGCTGAAACAAGTTTGTGTCTAACAATTTTGGAAGTATTTGATCAATATAAGTTTTAGTAAGACTTAATTAGTTAAATTCGATATAATTAATCAATTAAAATTAATTAGATATAATTATTTATTTATTTATTTATTTATTTATTTATTAATATCATATTTAAATTTTACAAGGAAAGTTTATAAAATTGAATCAAATCGATCAACGATTAACACCTATCAATAGTTTAGATTTGTAACGACCTGAACCATCGTTATTTAGGAAAGGCAAAACGTTGGGGAAAAACTAGGCCCATCATCCCGCCATAGCGGGCCAGATGCCGCTAGGGCGGCGGCGCCAAAGCGGAAGAGTTTGCGCCAGAGCGGGATGGACGAGACATAACTTAAATAACGCGAAGTCTGATTTTCTCCTTTTTCCAAAAACACCAAAAAGAGACGAGGATCACCCCAGAAACCCTCAAAAGGCTGCTCTAGGCTTGGAAAAGAAGGAGGAAGAGATTTCTAGCGCAAGGATGACGATAACTTGCAAATTCTCAGCTAAATTCATCGTCTCGAGGTCTGGAAACCAGAATTGGAACTATAACCCCGTTCATCTGCTTGGCGCCCAGGTAGGCTAGGTTTATTTAATTGAGTAGTCTTAAATCCGTGTTCATTGCGTAGTGTGTTGTTAATTGACGGTAGAATTCATATGTATGCCTTCGTGCACCGAAAAGGGGACAGTCGTACATGTATTCCTAGTTGTTACATCAGACGTATACCTTGGGAGGAAGCCTTATCCTGTGAACTAGGGTTCGGTGATGGTTTGATTTCCTGGTTGTGTGATATAAACCTGTTAATGGCTTTGTTATAGGCATACATGTATGTGATTAGAGAGTTATGAATCGAACCTAAGGAAAAGACTAAATATTTATAATTACATGTCATGAACCTAATACTTGATTATATGATTATGAGTATGTTCATTATGGGTGTGATTGTGATTGTGCTGACTGGATCAGGTGTCACGTACCGACACAAATACATATATTGGATCAGGTGTCACGTTCTGACACATATATTGGATCGGGTGTCACGTTCCGACACATCTATGGAGCGAACTAATCAATAACTTAAACTTGTCTATGAGTTCTAGCTTGAAATTGTGAATGTGTGCATATGGTAGTCTGAATTAACTGTTGGTGTGAAGGGTACATTACTTGGATGCTATGATATGATTATGTGCACAATAATGCTTGTTTGGATTTCGATGGGTGCAATATGCTAGCCTAAATGTTAAAAAATGTGCAAGTCGTAATTGCCTGGATTTTGTGAACCTATTGTCGAGAAGAGAGTCATCACTAAGTTAGGTGCAAGGGTCTATATAAACTACGATGTGATTCGTAAGCAAAATCAGGATGTGTGTTGCAACAGACTATAATTGTGTGAGTGATGGGCACATTCTGGGATGTGCGTGTTTGTGGTATTGGATTAATGGGAAAGGAATTCTGGTGTGTGTACCATTCGGTTGACTCAGGGCAGGCAATGACTATCCTAGCCAAGAGGATGATCCTAAATGCTTAGTTACAGCTTGGGAATCAATGAAAGACTTTAGAAACTGGAAGAACCCTAGGAATTTGTTGACCTGAGTACTGTTTCCGTCAAATGTTCAAAAATGTGCGAGTCGTAATTGACTGGATTTCGTGAACCTATTGTCGAGAAGAGAGTCATCACTAAGTTAGGTGCAAGGGTCTATATAAACTACGATGTGATTCATAAGCAAAATCAGGATGTGTGTTGCGACAGACTATAATTGTGTGAGTGATGGGCACATTCTGGGATGTGCGTGTTTGTGGTATTGGATTAATGGGAAAGGCATTCTGGCGTGTGTACCATTCAGTTGAATCAGGGCAGGCAATGACTATCCTAGCCAAGAGGATGATCCTAAATGCTTAGTTACAGCTTGGGAATCAATGAAAGACTTTAGAAACTGGAAGAACCCTAGGAATTTGTTGACCTGAGTACTGTTTCCGTCAAATGTTCAAAAATGTGCGAGTCGTAATTGACTGGATTTCGTGAACCTATTGTCGAGAAGAGAGTCATCACTAAGTTAGGTGCAAGGGTCTATATAAACTACGATGTGATTCATAAGCAAAATCAGGATGTGTGTTGCGACAGACTATAATTGTGTGAGTGATGGGCACATTCTGGGATGTGCGTGTTTGTGGTATTGGATTAATGGGAAAGGCATTCTGGCGTGTGTACCATTCAGTTGAATCAGGGCAGGCAATGACTATCCTAGCCAAGAGGATGATCCTAAATGCTTAGTTACAGCTTGGGAATCAATGAAAGACTTTAGAAACTGGAAGAACCCT
>JAJOOS010033743.1:0-10310 GCA_029582725.1 Solanum chiquidenum | reverse complement strand
CACGCTGTCAATTGCGTGATTGTGCAATGAAAGCTTGTTATGTGCTAATTGAGCATCCGAGATGTCTTTTGTGTGATAGTGCACGTCAGAAATGTTATCACAACCCCCAAAGACGTAGTTCACCTCCCAAGAACAAAAGTTAGAACTCCTTAATTTTAAATATTATAAAAATAATTAATAAAAATATTAGAAATATACTAAATGATAATTTTATCTATTTTAGAGTTTTTTAATGAAGGGTAAAAAATCTGATGAACATTTCTAATAACCTTCGTTCATTTAATATAATATGTAGATAAAAACAAATAGATCAAAATCCATAAGTTGGAAATCCTACCTTATGGTTTTGGACTTATAAATGACTTTTAACTTATAAGTTGTAAAAATTTCCAAACAAGCTCTAAATTGATATAGTTTACCCCACATACTAAACTAATAGCAACATTTATAACAAAATCCACATTCAATTATGTTTATAATAAGGAACATTTAAATGCATAAAAACATGATTATGATAGTGGAACTTCTCCCAAACTATTAATTAAGAAGTAGATCCTATTTCTACCAAAGTTGAGTCTTATAGTTATGTTTTGAAATGTCAATCAACAATTAATTACCATACACTAAATTAATATTTTTCATTCCATTTTAAACAGTAAAACCATAAATATTGCAAATTTTATTAGGGATAGTTTATCCATACAAAACAATAGTTAACATTCTTGTCACGACCCAGACCGCCATGATTAACACCTGCACTAACCCTCCGGTGGGAGAACCATTATTACGATCCAACTAAGAAACTTAAAAAAAAAACTATACATTTAAAGATACGGAAGCAGGTTTAAATGTCTAAACAAATGTTGAGTTCCCATAAAGTCCGAAAGTTTAACAAAAACAACTACCAAAACATTTGCGGAAAACAACTCCTAGAACCTGAAAGTCATTGTACCAAAACTCTAATTTCAACAAGTCTAAGAAAAGGGGTACTACCCCAACCAAGCATAAGAAATATCTAAAGCACTAGTCTGAGTCCGAAGAGAACGAATTAAACAAAAGAGAACCCATGGCAGCCTGGAAGAACTAGCTCACCCTTGAATTCAGTCTCGATCAGTGATCTCCTAAGTGAGGTCTGTTAGTAGCTGTATGAAGATGCCCTGTACTCAACAAAGAAAGAGCAAGTACAGTATCACTACATAACCACAGTGTACTGGTAGGATCATGTGACTACTCCCATAAGCACAATATACAACTAATAATCGCAACACAGTAATCACACATATACATAATACAGTTCAGTTATCATTTCAGAGCAACATATAGTCTCTTATTATCAATGACAAGTAGACATAAACATAATAATCACAAGTAGTTCTCTCATGGAACCCATGGCCAAACTGTTAGTGTGTCAGAACGTGACACCCAATCCAATATATGTGTCAGAACGTGACACCCAATCCAATCAGCACAACCACATCCATAATGAACAATACTGAAATCATACAATCAAGTAATAGGCTCATGGCATATTTTGTTCACACATAAACATTTCATTAGGTTCAATTCACATTTCCCTATTCACATACACACATGCATACAATGTAGCAATCAATCGGCATATATCACACAAATAGGAAATCAAACCATCACCTACCTCGAAACCAAGCTTGAATCCTCCTAAGACACTTGAGCCTTCCCTTTCCAAAATATTTCTGCTTGTTATAGGTCTGAAAACGAATAATTTATGCAAGGATAAATAATTAAGGTCTAATTTAACCGGATTATAACAAACCCAAAAATCCAAGACCAAACCAAATATCCAAATGTTCAGCTAGGGCTTTTCCCCCACCATCCACTTCAAGCCAAAACCCTTCCACAATGATAATTACCCAAGATTCTAAGTTCTAGGAATCAAAATACGGATTATGGGAGTAATTTCCTTACTTTTAGTATTAGTAATCGTGGAAACTGTCAAGAATCGCCCTAGGTCACCTTCTAGCTCTCAGGATTGAAGTTTTGTAGAAAATAACGATATTGAGGTTTTTCCTAACTTAAGCTTGCGACTGTTCCACAGCGGGACCAAACCCACCACAATGGCCCCGCTCTAGATGAACAAAACTCATCCCGGCGGCTTGCACGGAGATAGAAACTCAGAATTTGAGTTCCAGGCTCCCATTCCGCAACACACTTTCAACCCTTGATGTTCAGAAACTACCCTTTCACGTCAAGATCAGTTTTGGGAGTTCTACATGTCTGAATTTGATTCCATATAGCTGTACATACTCCTTAATGTCTTGGCTATCTACTCATGTGATCAAATTCATAATTAGATCCCCCCCCTTCATTACCAGATTTCTCTAGACCTCACGTGATTCATATTTCATCCATGTCTAGCCTTGACTAGAAATTTCCAAGTTACTTCTCAAAAGTTTTCTGGCCCAAATTCCTTCCCCGTTGGCATTTCTATAACGACGGAAACCGGTCATTACAATAGATATCAATTTACCCATCACTCGTCCCTGAGTGACAAACTAGGAAAAACTGGCTAAGGTAAGAGTAAAGTACTACTTGAATCGTCGAACAACTGGATACTTGTCTCGCATGTCCCTCTCAGTTTCCCAAGTAGCTTCCTCAACCGGACGATGCTTCCATTGAACTTTCACAGACTTTATCTCCTTGATCCTCAGCTTCTGCACATCATGATCAATAAGTGCAATCGGTTCCTCCTTAAATTGAATGTTTTTGTCTAACAAAATTGAGTCCCACTTTATGATGTAATCTTCGTCCCCATGATACTTCTTCAACATAGACACATGGAACACTATATGTACTCCAGATAGGCTAGGTGTTAAAGCCGACCTATTAGCCATTGGCCCTACACAGTCAAGAATCTCAAATGAACCAATGTATCGAGGACTAATCTTGCCCTTCTTACCAAATCTTATCACCCCTTTTATGGGTGACACCTTTAGAAGAACTTCATCACCAGCCTAAAATGTCATGTCCCTTACCTTACGGTCCACATACTTTTTTTGTTGACTCTGGGCTGCTAGAAGCTTAGCTTGGATACTTCTCACTTTATCCTGAGCATCCTTCACCAAATCAACCCCCAACGGTTTCACATCTCCAGCCTCAAACCACCCTATGGGTCATCTACCTCCCCTCCTATAAAGTGCCTCAAACGGTGCCATGTCAATAATGGAGTGGTAACTTTTATTATAGGAGAACTCTCACAGTGGTAGGAACTTATCCCAATGCCCTCTAAAGTCCATCACAATGCCCTCAACATGTCCTTTAACACTTGAATCGTTCTCTCTAACTTTCCATCTGTCCATGGATAGAAAGTTATGCTAAAAGTGAGTTGAGTGCCCAACTCCACGTTTAATTTTCCCCAAAACTTGGATGTGAACTGCGTACCACGGTCTGAGATGATAGAAAGGGGCACCCCATGCAGCCTCACTATCTCTTCCATATAAACTTTAGCCAACTGTTGAGCATTATAGTCTACTCTGACTGGAATAAAATGGGCTAACTTAGTCAGTCGGTCAACCACTACCCAAATGGAATCAAACTTTAATTCCCAAGGTCTTGGGAAGACCAACAATAAAATCCATATCTATCCTCTCCCCTTTCAATTTTGGAATAGCCATTCGCTGAAGCAAACATGTAGACATTTGGTGCAACTCAGCTATGTTTTTCTTCATACCAGGCCACCAATAAAGGCATTTCAAATCTTGATACATCTTGGTCACACCCAGATGAGTAGAATGCTGCGAACCATGGGATTCTGTCAACATCTTCTGAATCAAGTCATCCACTCGGGTAACACAAATTTTCCCCTTAAAAATAAGTACAACTCCCACATCTTGTGCCTTTCCAAACACTGTTTTCTTTCTAAGCTCATTCAAACTCTCATCCTCAAACTGCTTGGCCTTGATCTCCTCAATGAAAGTGGGCCTAATATCAATGCTAGCTAACACCCCACCTCTCTCTGAGATGCCCAATTGCATGAACTTAGACTCCAAAGTATGAATCTCCTTGGCAAAGGTCACTTGGACACACCGAAGCAAGCTAAACTACTCATACTTACTGTCTTCCAGCTTAGTGTGTCCGCCACTATATTTGCCTTACCCGGATAATATAATCATTTAGTAGCTCCATCCACCTTCTTTGTCTCAAATTTAGATCCTTTTGAGTGAATACATAGTGTAGACTACGATGATCAGTAAACACCTCACACTTGACACCATAAAGGTAATACCGCCAGATCTTGAGAGCAAACACTACTGCTGCCAATTCCAAATCATGTGTCGGATAATTTCTCTCATGCACCTTCAACTATTGTGATGCATTAGCTATGCCATTTCTTTCCCGCATTAACACAACACCCAAGCCCGAATGTAAAACATCACAATAAATAATTAAATCATTATCTTCCACCAGCAGGGTTAGAATAGGTGATATGGTCAGAAGAGTCTTGAGCTTTTGGAAGCTCTCCTCATATTTGTCGGTCCACTCGAAAGGCACCTCCTTTTTGGTCAGCCTTTTCAAATGTGTGGCAATAGAAGCAAAGTTTTTCACAAACGACGATAGTAGCTAACGAGCCCCACAAAACTCCCAACTTCAGTTACAGAGCTAGGCAGGCACCCAATTCTTAACCGCTTCAATCTTTTCGTGATCTACCATTACCCCTTCATTTGAAACCACATGCCCCAAAAAGTCAAATGAAGTCAACTAGAATTCACACTTGGAAAATTTGGCATACAATTCTTGTTCCCCATGAACACCCAAAACAATACGGAGATGGTCAACATGTTTTTCCTTACTTTTCGAATAAACCAAAATATCATCAATAAAGAAGATAACAAAAGAATCCAATAATGGTTTAAACACACTATTCATCAAACTCATAAATGTTGCAGGCACATTAGTCAATCCAAACGACATCACTTAAAACTCATAGTTCCCATAACGGGTCTTGAATGCCATTTTGAGTACATCATCAGGCCTAATATTTAATTGATGGTAACCAGACCTTAGATCAATCTTAGAGAAAACGGACGCACCATGCAATTGGTCAAACAGATCATCTATATGAGGAAAATGAATACTTATTTCGAATGGCGACCCTATTCAACTGCCGGTAGTCTATGCACATCCTCAACTACCATCATTTTTCTTAACAAACAAGACAAGAGCATCCCACGGGGAAGTACTAGGACGGATGAAACCTTTATCAAGAAACTCTTGGATTTGACCTTTAAGCTCTTTTAATTCTGCCAGAACCATGCGATAAGGAGAAATGGAGATGGGGTGGGTGCCCAGTTCCAATGCATAAATCTATATCTCTATCCAGAGGGATACCAGGCAAATCAGTATGAAACACTTCCTTGAATTCAGACACTACAGGAATTGACTCAATAGAGGGAGACTCAACCTCCACATCCTGAATATGAGCCAAATATGCCAAACACCCCTGCCCCACCAGTTTTCTAGCCCGAATGAAGGATATGACCTTAGCTGGCTTAGGCTTGTACACCCCTTCTCACTCTATCTTTTCCCTACCCGGGATCTCTAGAGGCACAGACTTAGCATTACAATTAAGCACAACATAATAGGGGGACAACCAAGTCATGCCTAAGGTTATATCAAAGTCAGTCATACCCAGAATAACCAAATCAAACCAAGTCTAAAAACCCATAAACAAGATAGGACAAGCACAATATACATGGGTGACTATAACTGACTCTCCAACTAGGGTAGAAACATAGATGGGGCATCAAGTACATCAAAAACCATTTCAAATCCCAAGGAAAACTGAACTGACACATATGAATAAGTAGAACCCGGATCAAACAAGAAAATAGCCATCTGGTCACAAAAAAGAACAGTACATGTGATCACTACATCAAACGCCTCAGCCTCGGTCCTGCCCGAAAAGTCATAACATTGGGCCCTGTCATCATGTGGGCGACCTCCTTGTTGGTTGCACTGCTCTTCTACATGCATTACTATTTCTCCGGCCCATACGTCCTCGCTTATTTCCTCATCGCCGACCTTGTAGATGCCCTCTACCATTATTACATTACCCACTGGTACCACTACTCTAGTATACTGCTGCACGGAGTAAGACATGCGCGTATGGGGACAATCTATCCTTATATTCCTAGGTCCTCCATAATTATAACAAGTACGGTCAAAAGATAGCATGTTGCCAACCAGAGGTGCAACCCCCTGGATATCCTGAATAAAATTATATTATGGAGTTCCCGAGCAACTACCTGTAGAAGCGGGCAAGGTAAACTGAATTGGTCGGGATGTAAGTGTCGGCCTACCTGAACCTTTGGAGTAGGAACCATGGAAGTTACCTATGCTCTTGGGATTCTTAGCCAAAGCCTTGGCCTGCCCATCACCTCTAACTCATTCCACTTTCTTCACAAAGTCTGTCACCTCATTAAATCTTTTTCCTGCAAGGTCATATGAACAGAAAATACCTTTAATTCGAAGTTCAATCCCTTGACGAATAGACGAATCCTCTTCTCCTCTAAAGTTACCAACTGAGTAGCATATCTAAAAAAGGAATGGAACTTCGCCTCATAGGCAACTACAGTCATACCACTCTACTCTAAAGCCATAAACTCATCCTTACGATCTCTTAACGTATGGGCACATGCTTCTCTAAGAATAGAGCATGGAACTGTGTCCAAGTGAGTTGGGGCAAAACTGACGATCTGCATTCCACATAGGCCCTCCACCACTGCTTAGCCTCACCTTGAAGTTAAAAACCCATGAACTCTACTCCATGCTCATGTACAATACCCAACTTAAGAAGATATCATAACAATCCAAAATGAACTCATAGGCGTCCTCACTCTCAGAACCATGGAACATAAGCGGCATCAACTTCAAAAACTTAGTCAACATCTCATGCTCATTACCAGACATCACGGGACCCAAAAAGGGACGAAAGAAGGCATCAGTGCCTAATGCTCCATCTTCCCTGGGAGGAGTAGTGGCAGTAACGGGGCGGTCGATTGGAGGTTGAGCAGCTTGCACTGTTGGAAAGGACTCAAGAGCCAACCAACCATTCAGGAAAGACATGATCTGCTGAGCTAACACTGGGTCTAAGGTAGGAACGATGATATTCCTAGCTGGTGCATCCTCTTCCTATCCAATATCCCCCTCGTCCTCAATCTCCACATTCTCGTCTACCTCTTCTTGAGGTGCAGGAGGGGCCTCTTCCCTTAGAACATTCTCAGTTGGGGCTCTATCCCTAGCGGGTGCCACTCTTTCTCTGCCCCTTCCCCTTGCTCTTTCCCTACCCCTGCCTCGACCACGGCCTCTAGTTGTGGACTCCTCTGCTGGCTCATTGGTGGGGCCTACAGGCCTGACGCCGTTGAATCTAGTGTTAACCATATACTAACAGAAGAGTGAAGGAGATTAGATATCAATTTGGATCACCAAATACCAAATAGAATTAAGTTATAGCACGAAAGGAGGCAAGAAAAAAAAAAGAGATTTCCTAAAGTCCTATAGCCTCTCGAAGAAAAGTACAGATGTCTCTGTACCATTCTGCAAGACTCTACTAGACTCATTTTGGTACAATGAGATTAATGAACCTAGAGCTTTGATACCAACTTTGTCACGACCCAGTCTGCCGTGATTGGCACCCACACTAACCCTCCAATGGGAGAAAACTATTACTACAACCCAACTAAGCAACTTAACGAAAAAACTATACATTTAAAGATACGGAAGCAGGTTTAAATATCTAAAGAAATGTTGAGTTCCCATAAAGTCCAAAAGTTTAACAAAAACAACTACCAAAACATTTGCGGAAAACAACTCCTAGAACCTGAAAGTCAATGTACCAAAACTCTAATTTCAACAAGTCTAAGAAAAGGGGTACAACCCCAACAAAGCATAAGAAATATTTAAAGAACTAGTCTGAGTTCGAAGAGAATGGACTAAACAAAAGAGAACCCATGACAGCCTGGAAGAACTAGCTCACCCTTGAATTTGGCCTCGATCAGTGATCCCCTAACTGAGGTCTATCAGTAGCCGTCTGAAGATGCCCTTTACTCAACAAAGAAAGATTAAGTGTAGTATCAGTACACAATCACAGTGTACTGTTAGGATCAGGCGGTTACTCTCATAAGCACATATACAATGAACAATCACAACACAGTAAGCACATATATACATAATACAGTTCAGTTATCATTTCAGAGCAACATACAGTCTCCCATTATCAATGACAAGTAGACATAAACATAATAATCACAAGTAGTTCTCTCATGGAACCCATACCCAAATTGTTAGTGTGTCTTAACGTGACACCCGATCCAATGCATGTATCGAAATATGACACCTGATCCAATATATGTGTCGGAATATGACCACCCATCCAATGTATGTGCCAGAACGTGACACCCAATCCAATCAACACAACCACAATCACAATAACATCCATAATGAACAATACTTAAATCATACAATCAAGTAACCTGTTCATGGCATGTATTGTTCACACATAATCATGTCACTAAGATCGATTCCCATTTCTCTATTTACACACATGCATGCATATAATGTAGCAATCTGTAACACCCCAGAAATTTTTTGACCTGAGACTCGAACCGTTCTTCGTAGTGAGTAAGATTTTTTCCAAGGAATTTAAAATTTTCTTGAGTATTAAGGTCACTAGATGTAGAAATTTCAGTTTCAAAAAAAAAACTAAATTGGAAATAGCAAAATCTGAAATTTTGCAAGTTATGTTTAAGTTATGAGTTTTAGGTCAACTTAAAATGACCATAACTCTCAGTATAAGATGAGATAGGTGTTCCATGAGATGTAAAATGAAAGGTCTTTGAATTATCTTTTCAACGCTACCGAGTTTGTGAAATTTAGAGCTCGTATGAGGGAGATATGTCTGTTTGAAGTCGGGTTGTCCAATTAAAGAAAGTTACCCAAAAATATGAGAGGTATTTTGATCTTTTCCTTACTAAATCAGATTTAAGCATTTTTAGTAAGGTTTTAGGAGTCTAAACTGATTAGAATTAGTTTCATTCATCCTCAAAAGCGTTTAAGATTTTAGAGAGAAGATTCAAGAGGAGAAAAAGTTCAAAGTTTCAAGCATCGTTCAAGAAGATTTCTCCAAGAACCTAGTTCTTTGAGGTATGTAAGCCTCCATAGTGTTGGGTTCGTTCACCTACACGCCAATCATGAGTTCCTTTTTCGAATCTATCCATAAATATTGAGCAATTTAATTTCTTGATAAGTTCTTGATAAGTGTTCTTGAAGTTTCCTTATCGATTAAGTTTTGATGTAAGATTCTACATGGGTCAATTTCAAACGATCATATCTCTTAGAATATAAAGAGTTACGTGAGTCATAACCTATTAAATTAAAGGTATTTGAACATACTTTCCAACGACACCAATTTCGCGTCAATTAAATTTTTAAGTAAAAAGTTATGACTATTTTAGTAACCTATACAGTGCTATTATGAATTTAACCGACGGAAAAACATTTAAAAAGGGTTGTTTTTGTTTTCTTACTTCCAAGAAAACCCTAAACATATTTCTCGACTAATAAAAGGCTCAAAACAATCATATTTTCATATTTTAATCCATCATTCTCTTCTATCTCAAACCCTAAAACAAAACCCTAAGGAAAAATCAAAGTAGAAGACCCCATTCAAGATTCTTTCAATCTTTTTCAAGATTTCAAGAAACTAATTCAAGAATCTCAAGAAAGGTTTTCTTGATCGTTTACCTTCAAGCTAGGGTTTCAAGTTTTTCTTGAAGATTTTTCAAGATTCTTCAAGAACCTTGTTCTTTCAGGTATGTAAGGCTATCATAGTGTTGGACTAGTTCGTCCTCACACCCTACATCTACTTTCAGATCAGTAAAAGAGTAATCTAGGATACTTTCCCTAGATTTGAGTATTCTTGTGATAAGTTGATTTTGAGTTCTTGAGTTCATGTTTCTTTTAAAAGTTCTATTCCTAATTATCGAATTGTTATATTGTTATTGAGTTCTTTCATATCATGAATCATAACTCTTGAATTCATAATTCAAATTCAAGAAAAGAGTTAAGAGTAGAGTTCAAGAAAATCTTTGAGTTCAATTGTGAATCCTTTGAAATCAACTATCGATTTGGGCTAAGTTTTGAGGAAGTAAGTATGAGTATGAGAAGAATCGTATACTTGAGTTCCATGTTGTTATTTAGACCCTTGAGTCGAGTCGTTCATGCCCATAAATTTCGCATGAACTCCATCAATTGAGTATTTTTTAGAGGAATAGTAA
>JAJOOS010033739.1:0-11450 GCA_029582725.1 Solanum chiquidenum | reverse complement strand
CCATCTCAATATCCTCTCGGTGCTAAGCATAAATCCCACAGAATAGTCATTTTTTTAACTTGCCTTTATCATCCATGGAGGGGCACGTCATATTGCCAATCCAAGCTAAGTCATATGTTATCCATGGAAAGGTACAATTAAGACTACCAATCCAAGCTACGTTTCATTAGAATAGCTCCTTTAACTTTGATTCATTTTAGGTGAGAAGACCTTTCAACCTTAGAATCCTTTATGAGAGAAAACCTTTCACATTCATGATTTTTTATGTATATGATAAATCCTTTCATAACACAACAAAAAAACATTATATATGCTTTACTCTCAAAGTAACTTACATAATAATTCCTCAATTTCATAAGAACATGCTTAATACTATAATTCTCCTTTCACAGTTCAAAACCCACACTATATCATCGTGACTCAAAAACATGGGGGATGCATGGGTTCATGGGGATTAGTCTTAAAAACATGGAATTATCTCAATTCATTCATAATAGATCATAAAAAAAATAAAACAATTCAACATTAAAAAGAACCCATCACATGGAGGAAACCCCAACTCAATTTAAGATTGCTAACTATATAAGTTGAAAAATTTAGGAACTCTATGGAGGAAAAGGGTTCCATAGATGAAAACTATCATACCTCATTGGAAAAAGCTTGCCTTCAATGGAGGATTAAGAGACTTGACTTGAAACCCTAGTTTGACTCATTCTTCTTCAAGCTTTCTAGAGAGAGACATATTTTGGAGAGGACGGCTTGTTCTTCTTTTAGGCTTTTGAGAGAATGATTTCAATTGGGGAAATTTGGGGTCATAAAATACTTACAGAAGTCTTTAGATGGAGGGTAAAAAGACATAGTATTAGGCTAGAATAACTAGAAAAGACCCAAAAGCTCCTAAGTAAATAACTGTTGATACCCATAGATGGCATGACCTACGGTCCGTTGGTCGAACAACGGACCATACGAGTTGACCGTCGTTTGGGGTCAGAGACCATGATCCTTGGACCTTGACTAGCGGGACCCATTTACAGACTGTGGTTCCCTTGACGGGCCATGTGTCTCGGCCATGGGTCTCGACTTTTGATCTAAAAATCTCTCTAAGTCTGGGACTCGCCTACTAAACCTACCTATAACTTGTACACTAAACAACAGACCATCTTGGTTAACCGTAAAAAAAGTACTGAAACTTGACATTTTGCGATCTTGGACTGGCCAACCATGGTGCTGATCTATGGTTCGTGTGTTAGTCCACGAGCCGTAGGTGTCTCCGTCGGAACTAGCACCTGATCATGGAGAATGCTATTCTATTCTTTTTGAATTCGAGGTGTTACATTATCTCCCCCTTGGGATCATTCATCCTCGAATGAGATTCAAGACATCATACAAAGGGTAGGAACTTAATCTAACAGCCCAACAACATGCAATTACATAAATGCACATATCCAAGGAGGAAACATCAACTCCAAGCTAAAGCATGCTCAAAACATCATATCATTGAGTCAACATGCAACTCATACTCAAATGCACATAAATATGTGGAAATCAATCAAGTTAACTTATTTTCACAAAAAATAATCTTTTCATGAATCATGCATAATGAGGAAATCATGGGAATATCTAAGACACATGACACCAAAGAGAAATCTATGAGGAACTAAATACCTCAAGCTTTAGTATGGATAAAAGGAAAGAGACGAGGATAACGTGACATCATATCGGCCTTGGCCTCATAAGTAGCAACCTCTTTGTTCCTCAACTTCATAACTTTCCGTTCGAAAATCTCAACTGGAACCTCCTCATAAGATAGATTCTCCTTAACTCCCAAACCTTCTTTAGGAACTATAGATGTCAGATCCCCAACATATTTCTTGAACAAGGAGACATGGAAAAGAGGATGAACCAATGACAACTCATTGGAAAATTCAAGCTCATATGTGACCTTACCAATTTGCCTTAAAATCTAATATGAGCCCACATAATGGGGACTAAGCTTCCCTTTCTTACCAAATATGATTACACCATTTATGGGTGAAATTTTCAAGTAGACTCAATCATTTACCTCAAACTCAAGATCTCTTCTTCTAACATCGGCATAGGACCTTTGCCGACTTTGAGCCATTTACAACCTTTCCCTAATAGGACAAACTTTTTCCATAGCCTCATGCACCAACTCATGACCTATCAAGGCAACTTCACCCACCTCAAACCAACCTATAGGAGATTTACACCCCCTACAATATAAAGCCTCAAATTTTCACGACCCGGGGGCACACCCTAGATGTAACATGGCGTATAGGACACCGAGAGACCCCATACAAGCCAATTAACATTCATAACATAAGAAATAGACCATAATAGGTTAAAACAACATTTCAAGTCCAAAAGTTTTATAAAAGCAAAGTAGAAGTCTAAAACACTTTTCTCATTAGCCATCTAGTAAAATTGAATTAAATTGGGCCTAGCCCATACATCATGTTCAAAACTGCATATAA
Source organism: Solanum chiquidenum (assembly GCA_029582725.1). Lineage (NCBI taxonomy): Eukaryota > Viridiplantae > Streptophyta > Magnoliopsida > Solanales > Solanaceae > Solanum > Solanum chiquidenum. The sequence continues at coordinate 8,955 of JAJOOS010033739.1, read as the reverse complement.
GAAAGAAACTAAAACAATGAAAATCCATCCTCGAAGCATGAAGACTCACCAAGCTCAAAAATCTCGCAATCAATCACTAGCCACGAAACTGAGGACCCCGACTGTCGGACCCTACATTTGGGGAAATGTAGGCAAGAGTATGTGTTAGTACAAAACAATGTACCAAGTATGATAGCCATGCATAAAACATTTAAATCATGCTAAAATGGGATGTTTCATGACATGCAATTGACCAAGCTAAAACATGATATAATAAGGTTAAAAAACATGAGTCATAAAACATGGTTAATACTAGATAACATCTTTAAAACCTTTGAACACATATGAGATACTTCTTGAAATAATCTTAGTTCATTATTATTATGGAAAGTAGCCTTAAGCGACATAGAGACCATGTGAGCTATAACATGATCCCTCGGTTTGTCCTACTTGCCGAGGTAAGGACCATGAACTTCTAGATTAGGTGGATCAACTAGCTAATGTCTATCTAGATAATTATCCTATGGGGGAACAAAGGTAAGGCATAAGGAGATTGCTACTAGAAACCCGACCTCTACTAATGGGAAAGCCTCCATCTCAATATCCTCTCAGTGTAAAGCATAAATCCTATGAAATAGTCATTTCTCACTTTTTCTTATTATCCATGGAAGGGCACGTCATCTTGCCAATCCAAGCTAAGTCATAAGTCAATCCATGGAAAGGTATCATTCAATAACCAATCCAAGCTAAGTCATAAGTCAATCCATGGAAATGTATCATTCAATAACCAATCCAAGCTAGGTTTTATTAGGATAGCTCTTTATCTTAGATTCAATTAGGTGAGAAGACCTTTCAACCTTAGAATACTTACTATGTGAGAAAACCTTTCACAATCATGCTTTCATGTGTTTATGAGAAAAATCCTTCCAATAACACAACAACAAAATAATCATTGATACTTCACTCTCAAAGCATCCTTAAAACATTTACACAGACTTCATAAGAACATGCATAATTCCATAACATACCTTTCAAGGTTCACAACCCACTTTCAACCATCAACATTTAGAAAACATAGGTTAGAGATGGATTTCATCATAAATTCATGTAATTCTACCAATACATGTTTGGTTTCATAAGACTCTTCTTTCATAATCAAAATCCCGCATCATATGATCATAATTCGAAAAAACATGGGGATTACATGGGTTCGTAAGGGAATCATCATAAAATCAAAGTATTTCATCATTTCATGCATAAGAGATCATAATTCAACCATTTAAATCAATAATCAGGAGAACCCATGACAATTGAAGAAAACCCTAACTCAATTGGGGATTTCTAACTTTGAAAATATGAGAATTCGGGAACTCCATGAATGGAAGGAATCCATGGATGAAAACTATTATACCTCAATGCCAATTGCTTAACTTCAATGGAGGATTAGAAGACTTGACTTGCAAACCCTATCTTGGACCCTTCATCTTCAAGCTTTCTAGAGAGAGATATATTTTGGGACGAAGACTTATTCCTCTTTTAGAAATTTGAGAATTTGAATTGGGGAATTTGGGTTTTAAAACGTTTATATTGGGGTCTTAGTGAAAGGTAAAATGACATAGTATAGGGATAAACTAATTAGAAAAATACCAAACTACCCTTGAACTAACTGTCGACCTGTCGACCACGACCCTCAATGGACGGACTGTGGACTGACCTACGGCCCATCCTGCACGACCATCGATTATGGTCAAAAACTTGAACTTGGGGGTTTGGACCATGGGCCCTCAACCATGGATCGTGGTCCCATCAACGGTCCGTTGGGCTGGTCGTGGTTCTGGACCTCTAGTTAAGGTTGGTGGTGACCAACCATGGGCCACACCTACGATCCGTGGTCTCATCCACGGGAAATGGATGGCCTCCATGGGTTAGCACCTGCAACTTCTAAAAATAGTTATCTTGCCCCTTCTTGAATTCAAGGTGTTACATTGTCTCCCCCTTGGGATCATTCATCCTCGAATGAGATTCTAGACATCACTTAGAGGAAAAAGGACTCTAAACTAGCAACCTATCATGCATGCAACCTCATCAAAATGCACACAACCAAGGAGGAATATCGACTCCAAGCTAAGACATATTTAAATCATCGTAAGGAAGATAGGAACTAGCAGACCAACATGCATAAAAATATCATAATGCACTTATTCGAGGAAAAAAATTTCGACTCCAAGATAAAGCATGCTCTCATCATCATATCACAAAGTCTATATGCAACTCATACTCAAATACATATATCCGAGGAGGAAACATCAACTCCAAGCTAAACATGTGCAACATATCATCTCATGAAGTCCATAGGCAACTTATACTCAACACACATCAACATGACAAAAATCAATCATGTAAACTCATTTTCTTTCAAAACGTAAGTTTTTCATGAACATGCATAATAAGGAAATCATGGAAACATTTAAGACACATGACTCCAAAACAAGGAATAAACTATGACGAACTCATTACCTCAAGCTAGAGTAGGAGTAGAAGGAAAGAGATGAGGATATCAGGACATCATATTGGTCTCGGCCTCCCAAGTAGCACCCTCAACTAATTGATTCCTCCATAACACTTTCACGGAAGTAACTTCCTTGTTTCTCAACATCTTGACCCGTCGGTCTAAATTCTCAATGCACTTCTTCATAAGAAAGATTCTCCTTAACTCCCAAAATTTCAAAGGTAATTATGGATGTCGGATCTATGATATATCGTGAGTTTACGGTATTTTTAATACATTTCACTTAAAGAGTTGTGTGTGTCTAGGGCTATTTTGTATTGGTTTTAATGCATTTTTATCATGTTTGCAGGAAATATGATTAGACGTGGAAACTGAGATACACAGTTGAAGGATGTGCATAAAAAGGCATCTATAGAGGTTATCGATGGACCGTAGGTCCATTCACGCTCCGTAGCTGGTGACCGTAGATGGGTAGGCAAGGTTTGAAGGAAAAATCAGGGAATTCTTGACTAAGTGTGGAACCACAGTTGCAAACCACGGACTGTAGATCGACCTATGGGCCGTACTACTGTTCCGTCAAATCATTCATAGAGGGGTTCCAGTACCTAATTTTGAAAATTCTAAGTATGGAGCTATGAAGGAGGATCCACAGACTGTATATCAATCCACGGTCCGTACTGTGGATCCGTCGATTGATTCAGAAAAGTGGAGATTTTGAAGATTGGAAATTGCCTAAGTCCTGAGCCACGGAAGGGACCTACGGATCGTAGATCAATCCACGGTCCGTAGGTCAGTGTCGTAGATCAAAACCGTGTCCTGAAACATTATTTCCTTATTTCGTTTCCTTTTTAGTTAGGGCTTGTTTTTCAATATATAGGCCATGTAAATCTCATTTTTGGGGGTTAGACATTATTACTTTTTTTCTCGTTCTTGACTTGGGAGATTAACTTGCAACTTTAGCAATTCTTAATTTCCTAAGTTCGTTTTTGAAAATTTTGTTTTGGAAATTCAAGTTGAAATTCTAGGTTTATCATTCTCATTACGTAAGTTCATGATTTATTCTTCTAAAAATATGAATTGTGTTCTTGCTAATATGGGTAACTAAATCCACAACTAGGGTTGTGGGAACCATGAGCGATTAACAAAGTTTGAATATTAACTAAGCAATTCTTGAATAGTGTTGTTGCATGCATTGATAATTTTTTCGTTTAGAAATATTTTTAACGAGTGCACACGTTAGAACTTGCCTTGTTGCTACTTGCCGGACCAAGGAGGTAGTTAATAAGAAAAGAATTATCAACACAAATTTAGTGTGATACTATCTAATAGTCTAATGTCGATTGGTACGAGGGTGAAAACTAAGCCATACATGGATGTGATGTCTAATATAAGGTAAAGGTAAGGGTTAGTAAATTTTACACACATAGCCGGACCAAGGTGCGGGGTGAAATTCTCTAGTTACCGGACCAAGGAATTAGAGATACCTAACTTATCAATTTGCATGTAATACACTAGGAAAGGATTGCTATTACTAGGATTATCACGTTATGAGCTTATGGGGAACACGTACACCCTAGTTACTTTCTCATTTTGATAACAACTAAAGTTTGAATCTTGCTCACTGAATACTTACATAACTTTCATAAATTGTTTCACAAATTCCCCCTCTTTAATTACTTGTTTTCGAAAATACATTGACTAAACGAATATAATCGTCAGTTAAGTTTAAGTCTAAACCATATTCCTCGTGGGATCGACCCGAACCTCCAAGTTAGGTTCCTTACTTGATAACGATCGCTTAAGCTTCTTTAGAGAGGTGTAATTTGAGCGTATCAAATTTTGGCGCCGCTGCCGGGGAATAAAGCTTTTAGATTAAGTTTAACTACATTATTGAACTTTAGTCAATTATTTCCTAATTATACTTTTTTCTTTTGTTTTTGTCTCTCTTAGGTTCCTACTTTAGTGTAATGCCAAGTACACGGAGTCAAGGAGAACCACTTACTCCCTAAGATCCAGAACTGAATAGAACTTTGCGGAGAATGAATAATCAAGGAGTTCTAATTAATCCTATCGGAGGAGAGTTAGGTGATGGTGTTGGGTTGCAGCCTCCGAGGGTTGGTAACCAAAATAAGCAGATTCAAGATGAGAATCTACTGAGAGATGCCGTGAGGGTACAGGATCCACCAGGGCCAAGACTGCATGATAACTATAGGGTCAACTTTAATGTTGTTGAATCTGATGGACCTCTTGTCCTACCTTCTCTACCACAGGGGCATACATTTGTGGTGACTGGCAGTTTGATGTAGATGCTTACAGTAAGGGGTTTGTTTGCGGGTTTGCCATTAGAGGATCCACATGCCCACGTAGCCAAGCTAAGGAGTGTTTGCAAAAGTTGTGTGGGTCAACCGGACTTGGATATGGATGTCATTAGATTGTGAGTATTCCCTCTATCATTGACCGACGATGCTGCTGTATGGTTTACTGATCTTCCTTATAACTCAATCTATACGTGGGACCAATTGACTAAGGTGTTCCTAGCAAGATTCTTTCCAGTGTCAAAGAAGTTGAACCACAAAGATAAACTCAACAATTTCGTAGCACTGCCTGGAAAGTCTGTGAGTAGTTCCTGGGCCAGGATCACTACTTTCATAAGAGGTGTTCCGAATCACCGTATTGATGATGAATCGCTAAAGGAGTATTTCTACCGAGGTCAAGATGACAACAGTAAGGCAGTACTTGTTACTATCGCTGGAGGTTCATTGGTGAGTGCATTTTTGAGCAGATTGCAGAGAAACTAGAGAAGATCTCTCGGAACAATAAATCTTAGAGCACTAGAAAGTTGGATACTGGGAGGAACACGTTTGCTGTTCAAGGTTTTAACAACCAGTCGGTAGATGAAATTCGTGAGTAGATAGCTCAGATGAGGACCAAACTGGGGTACGTGTTGAAGCATGTGAGCGAAGGTGCGGAGAAGGTAAATACTGTGAATTATTTGACTAAAGATCCACCACCGGTCGAGGAGTGTTACTATGAAGAATATACTTATGCGGTGAATGATAGACGGGGGGTTTCCAACCAAACGCCCAAGGTTCCAATACGGATAATTGGTGTCAAGGTCAAGGAAACCAAGGTCGGAACTATGGAAACTACAACCGAGAGAGTCAATATTTCCAGGATGGGAACTACAATCACGACAACAACTACAACCAGAACAACTATGGCAACAAAAATGATCGGGTTGGACCTTATGTTCCTTATCAAAATTGGGAATTTGGTACTGGGGAAGCAGGAAGTAATATGTCACGTATTGAGGATATGATGCAGAAGATTATGAGGAGGTTTGATGCAACTGATGAGAATGTGAAGGAGATGCGAAATGACTTGTCTGGTATTGGTCAAAAGGTTGATGCCCATGCAGTGTCAATCAAGCATCTTGAGTAGCAGATGACTCAATTGTCTACTGTAGTAAACCCACATCAACCTGGCACTCTTCCCAGCAACACCATCCATAATCCAAAGAATGATGGACATTGTATGGCAGTCACTAATCGAGGGAGTAAGCAAGCCATTGATCCACCTATGCCGTCTGGGGTAGAAATTGAGACTAGTAAAGATGATGATGTGGTCGAGTTAAGTGGAGAGTCTGAGAATGCGATAGAGAAAGAAGCGGATGTAACTCAGAAAGTTGTCCCCATACCTAGACATCCACCTCCCTTCCCACAGAGGTTAGTGAAGAAGATTGAAGAAGGCAAATACCGCAGGTTTATTAGCATGTTGAAACAACTTTCAATCAATGTTCCGTTGATAGAAGCTTTGGAGAAAATACCTGGGTATGCAAAATTTATGAAAGATATGGTGATAAAGAAGAGGGCAGTGAGCTTCGAAGATGATGATAGATTGCAACATTGTAGTGTTATTCCTACAAGGTCCGTTGTGCAGAAAAAAGAGGATCCTGGTGCCTTCACTATTCCATGTACCATCGGGTTGTTGCATTTTGCTAAGGCGTTGTGTGATCTTGGTGCTAACATTAATCTAATGCCATTGTCTATTTACAAGAAGTTGGGTCTGGGAGATCCAAAACCGACTGCGATGCGGTTGCTCATGGCCGATAGAATTGTGAAGAGGCCCATTGGTGTGCTCCATGATGTATTAGTGCAAGTGGAGGCGTTCATCTTTCCGGCGGATTTTGTGATTATTGACTGTGAGGTTGATTTTGAGGTTCCCATTATTTTTGGGAGACCATTCCTTGCCACTGGGTATGCCTTGGTTGATATGGAAAAAGGGCAGATGAAGTTCAGATTGAATAATGAAGAGGGAAATTTTAATATTTGTAGGTCCATGAAGCAGAGTAGCGAGCTCCAAATGGTATCGGCGATAACATATAGAGTTGAGAGTGGGTCTGAGGTGCATATTGAAGAGATATTGGGTGTTGAAGCACTAGCAGCTGTTATGATAAAGTTTGAGAGTGATGGTATTGAAGACTATGATGAGTTGGTCTCCGCACTTGATAGGTGTGAATATCGTTCGAAACCAAAAAAGTTGGAGTTAGACATGAAAAATCGTGAGTCCCCACCCGCAAGACCGTCTGTTGAAGAGGCACCAAAATTGGAGCTTAAAGCTCTACCATCACATTTGAGGTATGTATTCTTGGGAAGAGAGGATACTTTACCGGTCATCATTAGGGCAAATTTGAATGGCGACAAGTTGAGGCTTTGGTTTTTGTGTTAAAGAGGTTCAAGCGAGCTATTGGGTGGACTATTACAGACATTATTGGGATCCCTCCTGGAATCTGTTCTCATAAAATATAACTCATGCCAAATCATAAGCCTAGTATTGAGTACCAGAGAAGATTAAATCCGCCTATGCAAGAGGTAGTTAAAAAGGAGATCATCAAGTGGTTGGATGCCAGAGTTATTTATCCCATTGCAGATAGTAGTTGGGTGTGTCCTATTTAGTGTGTGCCCAAGAAAGGTGGGATTACTGTGGTTCGTAATGATAGAAATGAGCTTGTTCCGATGTGGCTCGTGACTGGATGGAGAGTCTGCATGGACTACCAAAAGTTAAATGCTTGGACAGAAAAGGACAATTTTCCTATGCCATTCATGGATCAGATACTAGATAGACTTGCAGGTAAGGGTTGGTATTGTTTTCTTGATGGTTATTCGGGTTACAATCAGATTTCTATATCTTCGGAAGATCAAGAGAAGACCACCTTCACTTGCCCTTATGGGACTTTCTCCTTCAAACGGATGCCATTTGGGTTGTGCAATGCTCCAGCAACCTTCTAGCGTTGTATGATGTCGATATTCTCTAATATGGTGGAGGATACTATTGAGGTATTTATGGATGATTTCTCTGTGGTAGGTGACTCATTTGATCGATGTCTGGATCATTTGGTCGAGGTGCTTAAAAGGTGTGAAGACTGCAATCTGGTGCTAAATTGGGAGAAGTGCCACTTTATGGTGAAAGAAGGGATAATTCTGGGTCATAGGATTTCTTAGAAAGGCATTGAGGTTGATAGAGCTAAAGTCGAGGTAATAGAAAAGCTTCCACCACCTATCTCTGTAAAAGGTGTTAGAAGTTTTCTTGGGCATGCAGGTTTCTATGGGAGGTTCATCAAGGACTTCTCTAAAATTGCACATCCATTGTGCAAATTGCTCAAAAAGGAGTATAAATTTGATTTTGATGATGCTTGTCTGAGATCATTTGGAGAGTTGAAGGAGAATTTAGTTACTGCACCTATCATTATTTCACCGGATTGGGGACAACCGTTTGAAGTAATGTGTGATGCAAGTGGAGTGACACTTGGTGTGGTATTAGGACAGAGGCGTGAGAAGATTCTCCATCCTATTTACTATGTTAGCAAAGCTCTAAATGTGGCCCTAAATAATTATACTGTGACTGAACAAGAGCTTCTTGCGGTGGTTTTCGCATTCAAGAAATTTTGATCCTACTTGCTTGGTACTAAGTTCATAGTGCATACTGACCATTCTGCATTGAGGTATTTGATGGCGAAGATGGATGCAAAACCGAGGTTGATTAGATAGGTATTGTTGCTGCAAGAGTTTGATTTTGTAGACTTTGCTAATTATTTGGCAAGCGATTTGGTGCCCCCGGATTTATCTTTTCACCAAAGGAAAAAGTTTATGCATGATGTGAAGAAATTCTTTTGGGATGAGCCTTACTTGTATTGGAGTTGTGCTGATGGGATTATTCGTCGCTGTGTGCCCGAGGTTGAGATGTTGAGTGAACTTGAGGCGTGCCATTCATCACCTGTTGGTGGGCGTCATAGTGGTATTCAGACTGCGCATAAGATCTTGCAGTGTGGGTACTACTGGCCTACCATCCACCAAGATGCTCATGATTTCGCCAAGTCTTGTGACCGTTGCCAAAGAGAAGGAGGGATTTCAAAGAGGCAAGAGCTTCCTATGAATCCTATATTGGTGATAGAGTTGTTTGATGTATGG
>JAJOOS010033728.1:0-10090 GCA_029582725.1 Solanum chiquidenum | reverse complement strand
AGAGGAAACAAAGAGCAACCTAAGGGTATATTAAACCCAAAGACCTCACTTCGTTAATCCAACAAGAAGCACCTAACTCTTACGAAAACCTCAAGGGAATTGATATCCCAAGCAACCCCCATTTCTAAACAAGTTTCAACAAAAGCTTACCCGGCTTTCAAACACTTACACAAGGAGTTTTTAGGTTTATAACCACAATATTCAAAATCAGTCTCCCTAAAATGAACCCTAAGACACCTATTTATAGTATTAGGCATTATTACATAGATGGGCCCAAAAATGACCCGAAATGGGCCAATGGTCAAGCTAAGTTGGGCTCACCAAATGGCTTGGCGATGCGCCTAATTGGTTCGGCGAGAACCTTGTTCCTTGGCTTCTCCCTTGAAGGCTTGTTGTAACTTTCGGCAGTCTTGGGGTGCATTGGGCGATGCGCCGAATGCTCTCCATACTAACCGAATGAGCAGCATGGCTCTGTATTTCCTTGGTCCATAAGGCGATCTGGTGGTCATTGACCAAGCCATTAGGAGATGTGCCAAGTGGACATGTTCGCCCAAAGTGACAGTTTTGGCAATTGTCTTTCCTCCATGCTCCAAGCTATCATCTACATAGGGTGCTGCTCAGTTGGGAGCTCCTCCAAAGCGCATTTCTCAAGCCCATGAACCTTCATCCTCGAGAACGATCCATCAATACGTTGAAGTTCATGAATGGATGATTTAAAGGCAATCCATATTGTATTAGTGTCACCTCTTAATTTGAATGATGTCTTTATTCGATAACTTTTATTCCTATGACTGATTTGACCACATTTATACTTCCCAATTGAATCTTAAACATGTACCGTTCCTTGTGGGATTCGAACCCAACTCATTTAGTTGGGTTTTATACTGATTTACGATCGTTGAACACTTAGAATTGGATAAGGTGTCTTTGACACGTTATCCTAATCAGGTGTATACATCGGACTCCACATTTAGCTCATGTGGTTTTATGTCGGTTATTAGTAGCTCTCTTACAGTCATATTCTATTTCATTGACCGGTTATCAGTTACAATTAGATCTCAGTCTCAGCATGTTATAAACTTGGTCATTGCATTTAGTCATTTCTTGTTCATTATTCTCAGTTTAGTATCATGCTTATCTCATATCATTGCTCAGATATATGTTTGTTCAGTTATGTTTTGATTCAGCTTTATTTTATCCTGCATGCTCAGTACCTTTCAAGTACTGACGCATATTATGCGCTACATCTTCTCGTGATGTAGGTTCAGGTCATCAGCTTTCAAATCACGCATAGATCGGTTCCTGACCTTCAGCTCGGCAGTATCAGCTGATGAGTCCTCATTCTCCGAGGACGATAGACATGTTCCTTTTCTATTTTCCGTCTTTAGTTTCAGTTTTGCAAGATTTAGCTTGGGCATGTCCCCACACTTCTAGTCAGTTAGAGGCTTATTTCAGACATAGTTAGTTCTGCTTTAGTATTTGAGTTTGAATTTTCAGTTGTTGTTAAACTCTCAGTTTTCATATATTCAGACAGTATATGGGTATTCCCCATCATTTCAGTTTATCTCATGATTTAGCTTTCGTATTAGTTCATTTTAATAGATATGTTTAGTTTGCTTATGATATGTCAGCTTAGGGTTAGCTTGGGGTCACTCGTGATCCTAGGTCCCGTGTCCACCTCCTGGGAGTAGCTTCGAGGCGTGACAGATAAGTATGAAGTCTCCACTAAGTCTTCTCATATGTATGCCAAGTCATACACTACAAGAATTGTTAACTTCAAAATACCCGCTGATTATCAACCTCAAAAATTTCAACACTTTGAGAATACAGAAAATCTGAAGCAACATGTTGCACACTTTGTGGAGTCATGTAATAATGTTGGAACCTACGGAGACCATCTTGTCAAGCAGTTTTTCTGCTCTCTAAAAGGAAATGTCTTTGATTGGTACACGGATCTTATTCCCAATTCTATTGATAGTTGGGACCAACTAGAGCACGAGTTTCTCAATCGCTTCTATAGCACAAGACGTATGATGAACATGGTAGAAATCACGAATACTTGTCAAGGGATGGATGAAATGGTTATACATTTCATAAATTGATAGAGGAACGCAAGCCTAAATTGCAAGGGTAGGCTTACTGAACCTTCTGCAATAGAAATGTGTATCAAAGTAATGGATTTGAGAGCTTTTTTACATCTTACAAGGAATAAAACCAAATCTTCTTAACAAACCTTGATTGTCTTCTTCATATGCATGATAATCTTGTTCTTCACAAAATCTTCATTAATGTTGCTTGCTATGCTTAAAAATAAAGTTTAAAATATTTGGGTTAAAAATGGTTTTAAAATATTTAGTTTTTATTTTTAAACTTGCTGCAACAACAATATTGAAAATATGGTTTAAAACTTTTTCTCCACATATAGCTAGACAAAAATCTTCATCATCATCAAATTGATTGCAAATTGATCTTAAATCGCCTTGAACAAGTCTTTAATTTCGTTCTATTGGATCATTGAACCATGTGCTCTGATACCACTTGTTGGGTTCGAAAGTGATTAAGGCGTCATGCGGAAATTTATAATTTGCAAATCATATGATTGATAAATTGGACGACAAATAAAAGTATACTAAAGACATATTATTAATATGATTTGGTCAAGCGACCTATATATTGAAAACTAATATTAAAAAACATAAACTCTATTGGGAGAATAATCTCCCCATAAACTAAACTTTTAATTTGAACGTCTACATTGTGGATCCTAGAGTGTTATGTTATGAGAATAGGGATCTTCAATTTATAGATCTCCAAACTTTTACTCTAAGGAAAGAATAAACCAAATATAGAATAAAAATATATGATAATGTTTTGTCTTTTCTTTTAGGAAAAACTAAAATTCAAATAAGGTAAGAAAATCAAGGGAAACCCTAACAGTATGCTTGATACTACCCTAACCTAACTTTGTGTACAATGATGTAGGCATAAGATTAATGTTAACACCGAGATCACATATCCCCGGGCATAAATGCTCTACCCTATAGTAATTTGCACTTTGAAACTTCTAGATCTTTTAGTTTGGTGGGAAACCTATTCTAAATTCTAGAACTGCACTCATCGGCAAGTGTAATTGTCTCATACTCTATTAGCCTCCTCTTGTTTTCCAATATCTCCTTCACATATTTGACATACTTTGTTTTTCCCTACAAAACATCAACAAGTGACAGATTAATGTGAACTTAAATAAGTAAGAAGAGAAACTTATCAAAGCATTCATCCTTGCTTTATTTCTTGAAATTTTGGGGAAATGGAGGAAGTGATTTTACTTTATTTGTTTCACTCTCCACATGTGAGATTTGTCTAACCTCATTATTTTTCATTTCACTGGTTACTGCCTTGTGAACCTTCTTTTTTGGAATCAACTCTTCAAGTTGCAGACCATTGTGGGTACCTACGCCATTGACCTTCTTTGAGTTTGGATTAGTGATATCTGGCAAGGCTCCTCGAGAATGTGAGTTTTGAGTATTAGCGAACTTTCCAAGTTTTTTTGTCAAGGTTCTTAGTGGCCAATTGATTGTAATACATATCTGTGGCTAGATTTTCCTGATCCGCGTGATTCTGTCGAAGTCTTCCATGATTTTCTTCAGAATCTCTTCTATTTTCATGTTTCCCTTATTACCACTTTGCTAATTGGCCGAGCTATGTTGATTATCAGGTTACCCTTTACCTTGAGGTCTGTATTGATTTTGACCTTGATCCTTATTTTGGTTACCTCCTCATGAGAAATTTGGATGGTTTCTTTAACTTGGATTATATGTATTCCCAAAGTTCTGGTTTCTTCCATTCCTTTGAGCATTTCTTGTGAAGTTCACAGAGTCTGGATTCGCCCCACAATATTTTGTAGTATGATCACCACTGCCGCATACTTCACACCACACTTGTTGTCGCATCACATATACTGGAGTATATTGTTGCCCCAATGTCAGATTACTAAAGTGAATGTTCATCATGTTTTGCATTGCAACCATTTGTGTTGTTAAAGGTGTCACTACATCTACCTCTAGTCTTCCACCAGTCTTTTGTACCACATGTCTAACTCCTCTTCCATTCCATTCGGGATTGCTTGTGAAATTCGATTCAACAATGTAAAAAAGTCCTGATAATTTTTCTCTAAGGCTTGCCCCCTGTAGTAGAGTCGAGAATTTTTTTTGTGTTTGGTTCAAGACCTTCAAAGAAGGTATGGACCAACACCTCATTGGCTTGGTGGTGAAGCGGGCAGCTTACCAATAAGGATTTGAATATATCTCAAGCTTGATATAAATTTTCTCCTCCTTTCTGCTTAAAACTCAATGTGGCTTGTACACGTAACATCCAGTTTTGGGAAAGGTTTTCTTATGTTATAATTTCCGCAATACTTATGTTATGTTTAGTCCTTATTTCCTTTTTTACTTCCACATTTACCCTTATCGAGGGTTCTTTAGGTTGACCTGTCTTGGTGGGATAAGGCAGGTGCCATCACACCTAGTTTTTGGGTCGTGACACCTATATCCCTATTCTATCCTTAGTTTTTAATCATTTTCCCTTCATTTCAGTGCCTATTGTGGCAGTTGTGGTTCTTGATTATATTTGACTATGCATTTTTTGTGTGATGTAACCTTTTTTTGAATTTGAATGCATCTTCCTTGAATCTACTGTCTCTTTTTAATGCAACTCCATGTTTGTGCCTATTTATTCATGTTAGTGTTTCCCAATTGGCCATGATTTTACTCAGAATACATGTACTCTTGCTTGGTTTACTGTTATTTATTTTTTTATAATGTTAAAAGGGTAATATGTGTTGATAACATGTGAGTTAGTTCAAATCATAGGATCTGATCGTCTATGTGGAAGGGGGAATGTACAAGTAGTAAACATAATCAACGGGGGAAATAGTTTGTCATCATCAAAAAAGGAAAAATATTGCATTCTCATATTTTGATTAGTTAACAAACTATAGAGTAATAAGATCTTGTAGAGGGACCTAATCCTTTGAGTGGTGGTCGTTCAGGACAACTCAGTGGAATGGAGCTCTAAAGCTGCAAAAGTTGTTCTAGTAGGTGGGCATGACAGCGCAGGCACAGAGTTTTCAACCAATGGTATACTACATACTAGGTTAATTTTTTTAAAATCCTATACAATATATATATATATATCAGTTAAGAAAATTATCATTTGGGACATCAATTGTAATTATTTAAGGGGGCATCAATGTAAGGGGTACATATTTGTATTTATGGGCATTTGCTTAGTTCCCCGTTTGAATTTGGTCAAATGATCTGATTGATAGCTGATTCTTTTGGACCAAATTTATTTTGTAAAAAAATCATAAAAGTACAATTACCTAACTTGTATTACAAAAATATTGTCCAAAATTTACATTGCAAGTCTTTAGCCCAAAGCACAATCGGATATACAATCATATACGCAACTTTTATTTTATTTTTTTATAAAAATATTTTAAAATTTATATATAATAGTATACACTCAATATACAAAATTGTAAGTGATATTTATACACTCATATACAATTTATACACTATTATACAAGCTTGAATTTAGTCAAACTTCACCGTCTGATTTCTCTCAAACAGTAATAGGGAATCTTTTGAAAGTTTGTACAGAGGTTGATCTACTAATGGCCTATCATGAATCACAACAGAGTTTGATTAGGAAATATTTTGAAAATTGTTGGCAGCTTGCTCTTGGAATTTTGCTATAGTGATCATGTTTGTAATTTGTGATTTTCTGAAGTTGGAGATGAAATTTTGAGACGATTTTTGTTGCATTGGATTCGCCTCATCAAGATCTATCATTCTACTCTTAGTTTGAAATTTTGGAGGTCGGAGGGGGTTGTGGCCCCATGGCAACCCTCTAGGGCTTTTAATTAGGCTCCTCCTTTGGTTAATTCAGGTAAGCATAGAAAGCTTGGCTAAATTATGTAAAATAACATTATGGGTTGTACTAGAATGTAATTATCTCATTATTTTCCCATTTTTCGTTATTTCTTTTTTCCATTTCTGATATTATTTTTGCACGAATTTTAATTTTAATTTTGCAGAATATGTTACCACAGTAATTTTGTAAAAGACACGGTTCTTTATAATGGACACCAAATATATTTTTGAACAAGTGTTTTCTCACCATTTCAACTTAAAATTCCAGCAATGAATAGAACAACTTATCCTTAGTTTCTGTGTCGAATTTTGAATCATTTCTGCATATTTTCTTACAAACAAAAGTCAAGTCTTTGGGTAATTCAAGAATATCTTTGAGTTCGAGGTACCACTCCTTCAGCAACATGTATATTCTTACTATCCAGAAAGTAATTATCACCTCGGATATAGTGAGAGAATTTAAATTTCGTAAAGACACACAATAAATTTTGTAATCTCGGATATTCTTCTTAATAGAAGTTTTCTATTTTCCCACTTCATTCAATTTTCTAAATGTTGATTCAATTCTTTACATTAGAATTTTACCTTTCTGTATCATATCATGTCCTCCAGTAGCGGAACTATGTATGATGAAGGGGATTACATTTAGTCCCTTTCGCAAGAAAATTATATTGTATATGTAGGTAAAAAATAATCATATATATAATTCACCTGTTTATATTTTTTATATATGAAGACGATTTTTTGTGTAATATTTGATAAATTCCCTTGTTATTATAATTTGTCGCCAAATAACTTCAGTTGATATGACTATTGCAAAAAAAATATGGAATAGTTAGACTACATTATTGATTTTTAGTCAACAAAGAGGAAAATATTACTCTTGTACTCTTAACTAGATAAGGACCAACAACTAGTGTTGAACAGTTGAAGCATGGAGGAAAAATAAGAAAGGCCAATTATAGAAGAAGGAAAAAAAAACATAAGAATTCAGAAATAGTGATTTAATTCTTATTTTGGTTGTTTGTTCAAGGGGAATGCATAGGGTCATTCAATTATATAGTTGATGTTGTACTCTTCCTAGAGAAAACAGTACTTCATTGCCCCACCTTTTTATGGCCAGGAAAAAATCTATAAATAGGGACATTGATATGATAAATGAGAACTTTGATAAAAAAAAAGGAACTTTTAGAGGGGATTTCTAAAAATATTTATTCATACCATGGGGATATTAAATTTTAAGGCTGAACTCATCAAGAGACACTTAGGAGTCGTTTTGTTTGAATAAAGGTTATGATGAATAAGTTATGTAAATATTAGTTCTGATAGAATAAGTTGAGGTGACATTATTTTTTTATTGAGTGTTTGCTTTATTACATTCAAAATAATATGCATGGCATAAATTTTAAGAACAAGTGTTTTTTTTTACAAATATACCATACCCTTCATGAATGTGAAAAGTAATGTATAAAAAGGGTTTAAAGGGATATTTTTATCATACACCTATTTTGTCTCAGGATAAGTTATCCCGGGATTACTATACCACCCAAGGGGAGGGATAACTTATCCCGATATTATATATTAATCCTGGAATAAGTTATCCCGGATTTTTTAATCAAAAGTGGTACTATAATTTAATCTCAGGACAATTTAGTGTTACCCTTCACACCAAACGACCCCTTAATACTTACTACCATATTTATGCACGTCAACTTAGATTTGTGTCATTTAAACATCTCTAATAGATTATTTTGACACTTTTTACTGATTAAATTACTTGTGTGATTTTCACATCAAACAGGCACATGAAGAGTCTAAGGGCACGTTTGGCCATTCGATATGAGCTCATGATTTGAAATCACGATACGAAAACATGAGATGAAGTTGAAGTTTTGTTTGGACATGCAATTTGAAATGTTTATATTTGTATGTTTTCTCATAAACATAAAAAGACACATAAATTGTAAAACTATTAAAATTGTCCAATTTCTTTATACAGTCTTACCAAATAAGCAAAAGTTTATAAAATCGCATAATACCCTATTACAAAACAAAAAAAAATACAATATTTATTGATCAAATTTTAATTCAATAAAAGACAAAAACATGTATATATTGGTCATGTAATTTTATTAATTTCATTTTATTACACTTAAAATAATAAATTCATTAATTTGATATATCTATTATCAATATATAATGTAACAAACCAACTAAACACTTAGATACATGAGTATCATACACGTACGTACATTCATATTTATCATAGAAGTGTCTTGTATTAATTTCATGTATATATTTATATGATCTACTATTATTTCATGTATCTTTATATGTATTATTGATGTATCAAGTATAAATTTCATACACTATATCCAAAAATATGTATCTTATATGAATATAAAAATAGTTAGATACATTGTAATAACACAACAAATATATATGATAATAGTAAGATACATGATAGAAGACCATATACATATGACAAAACTCAAATACATGACCGAACAAATTGTGTCAAATACATGCATAAATTTCCAATAATAAGTAAATCTCTAATTATTTATTAGATACACACACACTTGATAAGATACACTGATAAAACTAGATACATATAATCATATCTCAATAATGTATCAAATACATCAATAATGTGTCAAATACATGTGTAAATCTCCGCTTCCTGAAACTTTCTGATTACATTTGTGGTTGGTCAAGGCATCTCACTGTGGCGGTGTTTGCTTCACCTTTTGATTCATTGGTATTGCTTGATGTGCCTAGATTCGACTGGAGAAGTGACGTGAAGTTTTTTGGTTGATCTATAGTATACAATGTATGTAATCGATACTATCGTCAATGTCGAATTTGATAAATCTATTGGGCTTGAAATCTCTGCTTTCAACAATACTCATTGTCTCTACGCGCGAGAGGTGTCTCCCCTTACGAGAAAAAGTGGCGAATTCGTGCGGAATTGGTTTGAGAGTGAGAAAATCAAAGACTAAGAATTTGATGTGTGTGGTTACAAGCTGTAGAGCATCCATTTTAATGGAGTGTTTCTTCTCAATAAATTTTGACTCTTCAAGGGAAGAGGAAGAGGAAAAGTTAGAGTTTGAGTTTTACACTAACTCATACTCTCTGAGAGAAATATATTTGTTTTTAATTAAAACACTAATTTTGAAGTATAAATGTAAAGATAATTAATCAATCCTAGTTTTAAGGGATATGAGTGTTGATTGTATCTTTAATAATATATGATATAAAATATTAAAAGTGGTAATATATGTAATCGTTTAAAAGTAAAGGTAAAACTAATATATAAGATAGTGATGTATGTCTAATAAAGTAGTTTATCCTAAAAAAAATTATGTAACACTACACAAGTTATGCCAATAGTCACTTGTGTGTCAATATCCTGGGGCGTACACTGAATCTCAGTAAGCGATGTCGATATATATAATGCAAGTTAAAAATTTAACAACACACTTTTAAATAAATTGCATTCTTCACTCATTGGCTTAGATTGATTTTAAGCTAGAAGAGGTCTTGAGTTCAATACTTAACCACATTTTTAGTAAAAATATGTTATAAATATTGTATTAATGCTTAATACCATATTTATACATGTCGACTTAGATTTGTGTTATTTAAACACCCATAATAGACTAAACAACTTGTGTGATTTTCATATCAAACAGGGACATGAAGAGTCTAAGGGCACGTTTGGTTATGCGATATAAAATTATGATTTGAAATCACGATATGAAATCATGATATAAATTTGAAGTGTCGTTTGAACGTGCAATTTGGACTGTTTATGTTGTATTTTTCACATAATCATAAAGAGCCCCTTAAATTTTAAAACTATTAAAATTATACAATTCTTTATACACTACTTCGTCCCGGTTCCGGTCCGGTCCGGTTTTTCTTTTTTTTTAAAATTTTTTTTAATTAAATTATAAATTTTATAGCCGTTGAGAGCCGTTGGGCAACGGCTTTTGGGCCCCACCAACGGCTCTTTCAGCCCCATAACTCCCCTTTACACCTCCCTACCCCCCCAAACTTTTTTTAATACCCCAACCTTCTAAAAACTACATTTTCATCCTTTTTTTTAACTATAAATACCCCCAATCTTTCATTCTTTTCACTCACAAAAATAT
>JAJOOS010033702.1:0-10551 GCA_029582725.1 Solanum chiquidenum | reverse complement strand
GAGGGGCTGCAGTGGTAAACCACGGACCACCAGCACGGACCGTGGTCTGATCTACGGTCCGTGGATGGTGACCGTAAGTTGCACCTGCAACTTCTCAAAATCTGCATTTTTGGTCTGTTTCAGATACGGGGTGTTACATAATCGACAAATTTTTAGGTTTGACATTTATAAAATATTAATAGAATTCAGTAATAAATATAATTTTGTAGGACATCAACAACCCTCGAAGAACAACAAGGCCACACGTACCCACCACCTGTGAAAGCGGTAGACATAAACAACAACAACCGCATCAAGACAGACGATAATCTCTAGAAGTGTTGTCTTTTATATTTTCTATCATGTCCCTTATATGTTCTACCAATTTTTTACAAATTATATATAAAAAATTGAAGTTTTCGAACTCCAACATAATATGTTGAAATTTGTTTATTTACATTTCATTTTCAGAATAAGTAATTGACAAACAAGAAAATAAAATGGATTTTTTTTTTAAAAAAAAAACGCCTGAAATGCGCTGACAGGTTTGCGCCTTGTAAGGCTCATGGCGACTGCGCCTTGTAAGGCTCACCAGGCTAAAAGTTGTCTGAGCCTTACAAGGCTAAAAGCTGTCTGAGCCTTACAAGGCTCATCGTAATTTGAGCCTCGTTTTTGAAACCCTGATTTAGACGCCGTTACAAATTGTTGCCCTTTTGGTTTCATAATTAATTGAGTTGCCGTTTTGGAATTTTCAAAATATTTGTTGCCCTTTTGATTTCGGACTCACACATATCACCATATCAAAAATGATCTTTAAAGACAATTAATTAACGACAATAATTTAATTGTCGCTAAATATGTATTTTTAACGGTAATTAACACTTTTTGTAAATGACTCCGAAGCCTATAGCGACATTTAATCTATTGATAATTAACATACTGGTATTAACACTTTTTGTTAATGTGTATTTTTATTACTGCTGAAGTCATTTTTGTTATAGTGCATATAGGAGTTATTAATTCAGCTGACTTGTTGGCTCATAAATTTGTAGCCACTACCAGACCAATTACCAAACTTAATTTTATTATATGTTCACATTTTAATTGCTTACTCATTTGTCCCTTGTAAATATGCTCAGTTGATAAAATTATGTGCTTTTTTAATAGTCAAAATTAGAATCTATCACTAGATGAATTCCTTCAGATAAGATTTGGTTGGGTCGAATCTTATCAATTTCATACTCAAAAGTTCTTTTAAAAAAATAAAAATAAAAATAAAAAATTGACTTTGGGAAAGAAGAAAAATAGATCATTCCTTAAATAATAATAATGATGCTAGTATTATTTTCAAAGTCAGATAGATAATTAGAATATAACTTTCAAATTGAACCAGTATATATGTGATTTCTCAGTTTTTTTCTAGCTTCTTTTTAAAATTATTTCTATAAGTTATATATATGAAAAAAATTAAATAATCTTGACTTTGTTACTGGGGAAAGTTTTCATCTTTTATATATGAGGAGAATAGAAGTAAACTGTGTGTGAAAAAGACACTTGTGATGAACTGGACCAAAGGAAAAAAAAATTAATTTGGCTTTATCCTCACGGAATTTAGGTGAAAAAATGTCTTGCAAAACCAAAAAGACAATTATTGTGATGGACACTACTACGTACGCCGAAAATACCTCACATGACCAAATATATTGTTAGGTGAAATTTCTATACGATAATTGAAAAAGAAAGGAAACAACTCAATTATTATACGTTATGGAACCTTAAAAGCACAAATCAAAACGATAGGTTACTATTCGAGTTTTGAAAAGTTTTGACTCGATTATGCTATTTTGTAATCTTATTTTTCTTACAAGTCTGCATTGAATACTTTTTCGGACAACAGGTGCATTTTTTTTTATCACAATATTAACATGAGAGATTTTTTCCGAAATTATTAATGAAAGACATTTTATGGAATTTTGAATAATTTAAGAGAATTTTGACTCTTTTTCGTATTTTAAATTAACAACAATATATGGATTTAAAATTAAGAGAGAAATTAAATAGACTAAAATTGGAAAATTAAATACATATTCCAATTCATACCATGGTAGGTTGTTGCAACAAATGTACTACAAAGGTTTGTGAGTAGATGATTACAATTAGAAGGCAAAAAATTGAAAAACAAAAAAAAATTAATATCTAAACCTAAAAGTCTAAAACCCAAAATATTCACTTATCACAAAATGGTAAAAGTAATATTTAAGGAAAATAAAATTTAGTACTAAGGTACTTAAATAATATCCAAAAAGGCAAGGTCAGCAATATCTGTAAAATCCATTTGTGTTTTTGCATTTACCACACCACTGAGCACCACCACCACCTTGATATCCAATTTGCCAACACAAACAAACTGTTTTCGCCACCGTCTCCGCCGCCGGTACCGCCGCGGTTGGCGGCGGTGCTACGGTGGTCAAGAAGTTGTATGAGGCCGTTGACTGTGGTGAAGAAATATGATCTCTATGTAATGGCAACCCAATTGAAAGTTCAAGATTTATCATAACTTGTGAGGGTATTTTCGGAATAACAATTTCTAGTGGCTTTGTTTCCTCAGTAGTACCACTGTTGCATTTTGTTTCATCATATGATGATGACGTGGCAATCATAATATTGGGTTGTTTTTGGTCAACGTTTGTGAAATCCATGTTGATGTTTTTGGTTGTGGTGGTTGTGACGGCGGTGGTGGTGATGGTGGTGGTGGAGTTGGTGGCAGTGGCGTTGAGTGGACGGTGAGTTTGAGGATCAATGCCACGACTGATGAGTTTTCGTTTAATATGTGTATTCCAGTAGTTCTTGATTTCATTATCAGTTCTTCCAGGTAATCTTCCAGCTATAACTGACCATCTGCAGAGAAAATATTGTATTAGAAAATGTAGAATAAAAAGAAAAGAAGGAAATATAAATCAGTTACATTAATAGTTGGAGAATATCAACAAAAAATAAATTTTGTTTTGAGCTAAAGTTTTCAAATACATGTTTTGTAAGAAACTTTTAATCCATTGTTTTTTTTAAAAAAATTGACTCTAAAAATAGCATTAACTGATCACTTTTTGACCATATTCAAAAGAAATGGAGTTATTGTCTTGAATTTTTAGTTGCACTGAAAAATGACTATTTGTGAATTTTGACCTGATTTAACAACTTTCAACCTTTTTGCCAATCACAAAATATTTCAAATTAGTTCAAAATAAAGCTTTGATTTAATTTTTGAATTTCTTTTTGTTTTAATAATTAAAAAGGACTTTAGAATCTAAAGATTTTATAGGTTTGGTATTTCAAGAAACAGAGAAGTCTTTCCCACTTGTTGAAAAATTTACTACTATAACCACTTTTTTCTCTAGAACATTTTAGGTCTTCTTTTACAACTTCTTAATGTGGTCCCAAATTAGCCAAACAAAAAAAAACAATTTTGACTTTGTATTCCAATTTTCACACATTTTGTGATACTTAGGAGTACATAACTTATAATAAGTAAAACCAAAAAATAAATTAAAATAGCAACAAAAACCAAAGATCATATACATACTTGTTTCCAAGCAAACTATGAAGTTTGATTATCAATTCATCTTCTTCTTCTGTAAAATTCCCTCTTTTGAGATCAGGCCTTAAATAATTTATCCATCTCAATCTGCAGCTCTTTCCACATCTTGACAATCCTAAAATAATTAATATAATCATGAAAAATTAATATTTACACAAAAAGAAAAAATAAGTCTCAAATCTTTGGATCTTTTATCCACATCCATAATCTTTTTTTTTTGTGGCAGTAGATCCAAAAATGATTAGATCCTCTTAATTCCGAAATTAAAATTTAATAAGTTTAATTTTCACTATATGTAAAGAGAGCGAAAGATAAAAAAAAAAAAACTTAAAATATATACGGTATAATTTTTCGACGATGAATACCTGCAGCTTTAGGGAGAGAACGCCAACAACCTTCACCATGAGCACGTATATAATTGATGAGGCGTTGGTCTTCTTCTTTAGTCCATGCTCCTTTATTTGTATGTGCTTTTTCACAACAAGGTGAACGTCCCATGCTTTGAATTTTTTGTCTTATGAGTATTCAAGGATTTGAGTTTTTGGTACTAATAGAGAAAAAAGCAAGGAGTTTGATGATAATTAAGTAGAGTCCTAGTTTCTCTTTCACTAGTTTATTTTTTTGTTGTTGTTGATAAGACTAAAACTGTTTGGTACTTGTACTCTAGTTTTTTCTTTTTCTCTCTAATGGAGATGAGAGGAAAAAGGGGAATAGAAAGATATATATTTTGAGGGTGTGGGTGGGGTAGGCTTAACAAGTGTTAGGTAGGAGGTGTGGGGTAAAGCTTTTAATTTTGTTATTGGAAGAGACTTTGGAACTATTCCCTTTTGTTAAATGGATGGGTCTTTCTTTTTAAGATTTTTCTTGGAGTTGGGGTGGGGGTGGTAGGGGGAGGCCAACAACAAGCAACAACCATTTAAAATTGTTAGGACTGACAATCGAAGAATACACACGGTTTTAAGTTCGAATTCTGAATATAAAAAAATATTACTTTTTCTGTCCCAATTTATGTAACACATTTCACTTTTCGAGAGTCAAACAATTTAAGTTTGACCAAGAATTTGCTCATAAAATCTTCAATTTTTTAAAAATGAAATTTATATATTTGTAAACTACATAAAAAGTACTATAAGTCCCAATAATTAATAATTCAAAATATTTAAAAGATATAGGAAAAATTTACGGTCAAAGATAAACTTGTTTGAATCTCGAAATCCAAAATGTGTCACATAAATTGGGACAGAGGGAGTAATAGAGAGTGTGTTTTTTAAAATTGTGGCCCTATATGATGCGAATTTGAAATAATCAGACTTTAATATGGTTATCGAATACTGTGTCAGAAATCAGTATTTATTTTAATGATTCGTTTGATTAGAGTTAAGTTATCTAGTAATTAATTATTTTAATTAAATAAGGAATAAATTCATTTTAAAATTAGACATACGATTATTTGTTTACTTATCTTTCATACTAAACAAATTGAAGTGTAGAATATTATTGAATTTAGTAAGGGGTCTATCAGAAATAAAATTCTATACCACAAAGATAAGAAAATGGATATATAATATACATTTTTAAATTCTACTTGTGAGATGATATTAAATATATTATTTTTGTTTTTTGTTTTTTGTGTTTTTAAGAAAAAATATGATTATGAGTATTACAAATTTATGTTGAATGCATTGATAATGTAGAGAATTTTACTAAATAGACCAATAATGGTTCATGGTTACAAAAGGACTTTATAATAATACATAATCTTTATATCAAGTCTGATTTGATAGTCTTAAATAAAATAAAATATTTCTTTTCTTTTAATTTATGCAGTAATATTTGCTAATGTGCTGAGAAGAATAAAATATTTGAGACTTGTGATCTATAACAAATTATTGATATTTGTGATTATAATCATTTCATTTTAAAAAATAAAATAAATTTAAAGTTAAATTATTATTAAATATTTTTTAGATAGATTTAAAAAAATATAAGGTGTTAATATAAAGAAATGGTAATAACTTATTACAACTAATTAAACTTATATCAACAGCTCAAATATTATTATAAATAAATAAATTCTATTAATAATATCAAAGTTTACTTATGTAGATTAACAAATATAGATTACTTGATGTTTACATATACATCCTCCACTAGGAAAGTGGTGAAGAAAATGATGATATTGGTAAGGAAGGAAAACAAACACATTACCGATTTTAGAAGAGCGTATGAGTTTGGTTCTTTTTTAATTAAAGTTTCATTTAAATTTTGAATATGATTTTTTTATAAGAAATATTTACCCTAAAATGAAATTCTTCATGATACATATTTTAATTAATCGGACTACCATACGAATTTCGTGCGCCATATTTTTAAACAAAAGGGAGAGAAAGGAGATTGGATTTGGTAGGTAGATTTTCTTTTATGATGAGTTGTCCTTGTGGGTCTCCTCTCTCTTACTATCTCTTCTTTTATTATCTGTGGGAGCCACTTGCACATTATCACTTGCCACGTGGACCGTACATTGACCCACTAAAGATATTCACCAATTTCAAAATAAATCAGAATATCATTTTACGATATAATTAAATTTTGTCATCTTAAATTAAAATATGTTAAATATATAAAAAGTGATAATTTTAAAAAATTAATTAAATAAATAAATAAAAATTAAATGAATATCTTTTTAAGGAAGGTGTAAATAAAAAAATAGACAAGTATTTTGAGATGGCAAAAATAATACCTATCTACTTAACTATATTTTGTTGTACAATTTTCTTCGTCTCTACTATTTTTATTCAACGTTCGAAATTGATGCCGATAAATTTGAATTCGCACAAATTCTTTATTAAAAGGGAATAAAACGTTTTGTTTGAGCATTTATTCTAGTTTTTAACTCTGGCTCTAAGTATTTGATCTCTATTACTGTACTATATAGTATTTCCTTCTTTTTTTTACACCTACAGAGAAAGAGGAATATCGACATCACTAATCAAGAGATTAGGAGTGATTTGTACTTGTAAAATACGTGTATTTGAATGATAACATATAAATTAAGTGAAATTTCAAGGTTTTTTTTTTTTTTAAAAAAAGAAAGATTTGAACTTGTAATACGATGTTTTTTTTGCACTTCAATTATTGTATTGTTTTATTGTAGTCTTCGTTCTGTTACTAGCTGCTATTTTTGTTACTATTTGTTGTTTTTTATACTTCCATTACTACTTTTTCGGGACTACTTTGGACCTTTTTTTTTATGCCGAAGTATGCATACACTCTACACTTGTCACACTTCATTTTGTGAAACTACACTAAATATGTTACTATTGTTGATAGCATATTATACTTTAATAAAATATATTACTAGCACCCTATGATATGGAAGTGCCCCATTTATCCTGGCCTCCTCTTAATTGATAAGTTTGGTTTCTCATAAATAAACAAGAGAGGAATATGAAGAGAAGAAAATAATTTGGAATATATTAAAAACCGTGTTCTCAAATTTAATTTTTGACTGATAGAATGTAGATACTGTAAAGAGATAGTTTGATAAGAAATTTTCTATATACTTAATATTATTAAATTTCTTAAAAGTTTGTTCAATTTATTTAAAAAGAATTACTATGGAATTTCAAAGGCGGAAAATTATACAAAATGTCATTTCAGCCATTTGTATCACCAAAAATTTAGCCAAATTTTCAAAATTATTGAAATTGGTCAAAATCTTCTTCTTCTTTTTTCTCTCTTTCTATTTCACCATTAATTCTTCCTTCCCATTTCGCTATTAATGACTTCTTTTCCTTCTTCCTTCCAATTTCGCTATTAATGCCTTCGTTTCCTTTCAATTTCGCTAGAGGACTTCATATCTAAAATTTGAGAATATTTAGAGGTGATTTTGAGTTGATCGAGATTGAATAGTTAGTGTATATTTCATATATTGCGTATCATAATGTATAATTAATGTATAATTCATGTATATATGAGATGTATTGTATAGTTAGTGTATACTTTCAATAACCTTTGACAAGTTATATTATATAGTTAATGTATACATTCTACAATTTTTGGCTATTTTTAATGTAATTAAAAACATATCTATATTTATTATATATATTTGAAATTAGCCTATTCCAAATTGAATGGCTGAATGTGATAGTTACCAGTTAGTACTAGCGTTTGGCAAATAACTGTCAAGTTAAACTGGATCGGCCCAACTAACAGTTGTTCTACGGGCTTTTTAATATACAGTTTTCGCCTCACAAGCCCAATCTAGGGGCCTACAACTAGGGGTGTTCATATATTGATCCGAGTCGATTATTGATCAAAATTGAAGTCAATTTAATTTAATTAGTTTTTAAATTATTAAAATTAAATTAAATATGACATGCTTTATCAATTTTGGTTCGATTTAATTTATTTATTAATCATACATGAAAATAAATCAAAAGATAAAGTGGAAATAGAAAAAAAACAAAATTAGTTTTTTTTTTTTGGATAGTAAGATTATATATCATATATAATTAGGGAGTTACTATGTTATGAGGCCTAGTGGCCTCTACATTGTCGTCATAGTTGGCGATTACAACTAGATCATCAAAATAGGCTAACTTATTACAAATAGTCCTTAAAATTAGTTTAGTAGATATCACTCCTTCTTAGTCAGCCTTGATCAGAGTCATAGCATGATCTAGAGGAGTAGAAATTATATTTTGCTGGATTTTTGTATGAGACTTTCTTTCATAAATAAATTTTGATGAAAATATATAGATATTTAAAATTATTCATAAAAAATACTAACATATTATGCATATATAGCTATAAGAACTGGGTATATAATTTTTCGGTTTAGATTCACTTGTTTCTTCAATTTTTTTAATTAAACAAAATCAAATCAAATATCATTGATTTAAAAAAAAATGTAAAATCAATTAATCAAATCCAAATAAAAAATAATTTGATTTAATTTTTCACTATAGATCAATTTTATCCAAATCGTGAACACCTGTCTGCAAAAAAGATTAGTCTCAAATAGGTACCACTTGCAAAAGTTGTTTACAAATAATAGCACCACCGCCACCCACCCACACATTTTCTTTGGAAGATCTTCCCCCTCCTCAGGAACATCTACTTTTTCTCTCCTTACGGTGACTCAAGCGCGCAATCTTATATTCCCTCTATCTCTAATTATTTGTCCACTTTTATTAACACATTTATTAAGAAATAATGATTGATATAATAAGTTTATCATTTTATCCTTATTAATTATGAAGTGGATGAATTAAAAATTTAAGATTTTCAATAAGTTCTACCTTTTTTCAAAATTAATTAATTGAGGGTATAGTAAGTAATTTTTTTTTTTTGTCTTTTCTCAATTTGTCAAAAATAAACAAGTAAAAAAGAAAAATTAGACAAGTAATTAAAAACAGAGGGAGTAATAGGAGGCGGAGGATATTTATTATCTAAGCAATCCTTTAATCACATTTTCTATTTTAGTGACTCAAGCGCATAATCTTATAATAAAAAGGTAGAGGGTGGTTATCATCTGAGCGACTCTCTCACATTTTTCTATTGTAGACTGAGTAAACATTAGGGGGAAAAGAAATGTAGTAGAAGCCGGCCATCTTTTTTATTACTAACTATTTGAGCCTCAGCCAATGATATAGTGCCAACAGCTACTGCCAAAAAAATGTTCTACTTTATTGCCTTGGATACTTCCTAATCCAACTCTTATATGTAATATTTCTATCCTATAAATACTTCCTATTATATGGTCTCACATCCATGCATCCTCCTAGCACATAATAGTAATTAAACAAGCATGGCTACTAGCAAAGTTATTGGTATCCTCTTTCTATGTGGTATGCCTTTTACCTAATGCACATATTTCTCTCTTTCCTTAATTAGTAGATCAATTTTTACATTTTTCTATGTTCATTTGAATTCAATATTTTCGACGTAGAATATAAATTTAGTTAATGTGTCTCTCTATTTGTTCTAAACAGTGATGTTGCTACATGGAATAAGCAGTGTGGAGTATGCAGAAGCAGCCAAGTTTTGTACTCAGAATTGTGATCCTAGAGTGTTATTTATGACTTGTCCATTTAGAGGACCTAATAAAAAGTCATTTCCAAAATGTATCAACTGCTGTGGAGCATCCAAAGGCTGCAAACTTTTCAGTGAAGATGGTTCTTTGTTATGTACTGGAACCTAATTAATATTAGTATAATTACTACTATTACTAAACTTAATCAAATTAAAGTCATATTGGACTATGTATCACTAAGATGAGATCCCATTTAATGATAATGATGCTATTTTAATTTCCACTACTCTTTGTCTAATTAGAAGCATTAGTGAATTCTTTGATTATAATTGTCGTGCAGTTTTCTTTCTTTGAATCTTTTTTAATACAAATTTATAAACTTATAGCCAATTGCAAATTAGTAAAATTGGGAAGCCGGTAATTAGCCAGTATTGTAAACTTTACTATAAACAGTCCAGGACTAAATTTTTTCAAATAAGATCGATGATAAATACTAGGGGTGTACATGGCTGGGTTGGTTCGGATTTTTCAAATATCAAACCAAATTCTTTGTGTAGGATTTTTAAATTAATAAACCAAATTAAACCAATAAAACTCGGGTTTTTCAACCTCGGGTTTTTTCAGATTTTTTCGAGTTTTTCGGATTTTCGGTTTTTTTGGGGGGTTTTCCGGTAAAGTAATCATACAAACATACAATTTACTTGTACTTCAAATATTTCTTTAGTCCTACCAAAATACAACTATCTAAGGTGTTTCTTAAGAAAATAACACAAAATATGATATGATTAATGACACTAAAATATCCAACAAAAAATAATAATAATGAAATCGCGTAAAACAATTATTGCAAATTAACAAGTCATAATGAAAATGATCATAATTTAAAAGTACTAAATCATGCTAAAATAAGTTTAATAAGTATTAGTTACATGACTAAATA
>JAJOOS010033700.1:0-10039 GCA_029582725.1 Solanum chiquidenum | reverse complement strand
CATGTATAAAGTCTAGAAAGTCTTCCGCTTGCTATTTTTTTATGTAATGTTTTCTTGGTAAAGAAAGTTTTAAATTACTTATGGTTCTAGTGTCTATGCGATGAATGAATGCTAAGAGGCTTGTATTAGACCTCTTCGAGGTCGAGTACACCGGTTACGACTAGGGGGTGCTCCCAGGTTGTGACAATAAGTATGACTTAGAGTTGTCTTAGATGTTGGTCTTAATATGATAATGTGATTCATGTGATGTTTATGTTGCTTATATGCTTTATTGTGTAAAGGTGGAAAGGATGAATGGTAAGTTCACTTTTGGTAACCTTAATGTAGTACCTTGGTGTGGATGGTGGAATGAGATGCTATCCATACATTGCAAAATGTATAGCATCTGGGTTACTTGAGGTGAAGGGTTAAAGAAAAGGTAATGGGTTATATGGTTGATTATGTTCTGATGTGGATAAATGACTTGCATGTTGGTTGTGACTTCTATTATGCCTCTTTTACTCATATTCATGTAGTTTATCAAAATGGCATAGAATCATGACTTTCAAATCAAATATCTTTTTAAGCATGTTTTTGCATGGCTATCATACTTAGTACTTAATTGTGCTAACCCATTCTTCTTCTATGTTTTACTACAAGTGTAGGTTGCGGTAATTTAGTATCTTTCTAGTTGGAGCTTGGATTAGACTTCTTACAAGATATCTTTTGGTAAATCCTCATAGATCGAGGAAAAGGACTTTTAATGTTACTAGTTCTTTTATGTTTTAAGACTATTGTTAAGACTTCAATTATAAAGGGTCGTGACCCTATCTTGTTTAAACATTTGTCTAAGATGGCCATGTGAGACTTTAGTATTGTGCTTCTTTATTAATGAATGAACTTTCGATAGTTGGTTTTATTAAGAAAAGTTTTAATCCCACACTATTTTTATTACCTATGCGATGAATGAATGCTGTGAGGCTTGTATAAGACCCCTTCATGGTCGAGTACGCCTTGTCGTTTCCAGAGTATAGTCTCGTGTCGTGACAAACATGGTATCAGAACACAAGGTTTTGGGAATAGTCTCTAGGGTTGATGTCTCACAACCCACGTCTAGTAGAGTCTTGTTCATCGGTGTGATTCCCGACCCACCAATGAGTGAGAGGCTATAGGATGTTAGAAAGTTACACTTCTTTCATATTCTTAAAGTCGCGCCTTAGAGTTTAGTTCTATAAGTGTCCTTTTCCTAATCCTTCTCTTGTGTTTATAGGATATGAATACGACAAGGGCTAATGCAAGTAGGGCACAATAGGAGAATGTTAATGAGGAGGTTCGCCCTCAAGTTCCTTAAGACCCTCAAGCTTCTAATGATGAAGGGGTCATGTCTAATGTGGAGATAAGGGCGGCTTTCCAAATTTTGACCCAACTCATGACGGTCCAAACTCAAGCCGTCACCACTCTAGCTCAAGCATTAGCGGCCAAAGCTAACCGAGAAGTTGGACCCTGGGTAGACCCTAATACAAGTTCACCCACTTCAAGAATTAGGGATTTCACAAGAATGAATCCCCCTACCTTCCATGGATCTAAATTGGAAGAAGATCCACAAGGCATTATAGATGAAGTGTTTAAAGTGGTGGAGGCCATGAGAGTGTCTCCTCGAGAAAAGGAAGAACTAGCTGGCTACTAATTGAAAGATGTAGCTCAAGTGTGGTTTGAGCAATGTAGGGATGAGAGACCCGTAAGAGCAGTCCCGGTGGATTAGGCATCATTTAAGACGGCCTTTCTTGATAGGTTTTTCCCCCTAGAGTTGAGGGAACAAAAGTTGGTGGAATTCATGAACCTTCGTCAAGGGGCTATGAGTGTGAAGGCGTACTCTCTCAAGTTCACCCATTTATCCAAGTATGCTTCAACCTTGATGGCAAATTCGAGGGCTAGGATGAATAAGTTTGTAATGGGGGTGTCTAGTTTGGTTGAATAAGAATGACGTTCGACAATTCTCCATCATGATATGGATATCTCAAGGCTCATGATCTACGCTCAACAAATTGAGGACACGAAACTTAAGAAAATGAATAGGGAGGCAAAAAGAGCTAGACCCGATGAACAAAGTCAACCAAGGTCCAAAAAGAGGTACTACAACCAAGATTCTACAATGGTCAACAATGATTGGGTATCTAACCCTAAACCTCAAGGAGGGAATGGAGGTGGTTATTCATTTTAAAGGTCTATTTATGCCAAGTTTGGGAAGCAACATTTGGGTAAGTTTCTAGCCGGCATGAATGGGTGCTTTTGGTGTGGAAACAAGGGTCATAAGATGAGGGATTGCCCAACACTCTCGGCACAAGGAAGGGAGACCAAACGAGCTTCTCTTAATTGCTCGGATCCTAATGCTCCAAGGAAGAACCATTTTTATCTACTTCAAGCTAACAAGGACAAATGAGCTAATCCGGATGAAGGCCCCGGTAAGTTGATAGTTTCTTAGATTTGTGATGTATCGTTGAGGATTCCTATGTTGTTTTATATTGACCTTAGTTGGGTTTACCCTTAAGTGGAGGATGGTGTGTGGAATAGTAAGATTGTTGAGAGTGTTGATATACTTATCTCTTTCTTTCTATTCCAATTCAACCTTGAGACCAAGAGTTCCTAGTAGCTTGTTCATGTTGTGGAGTCATGTGTGATATTGTGATTCCATGGTCTCCTTATGTTATGCATGTTCTATTGAATTCATGTTTAAATGAGAAAATGGCCTTATGTGATTTATGTTCCTCTTGACGATTTGCATTTAGTATAAGTTGTCTATATGCTTCACGAGGTGAATTGTTGAACATGCCTAATGTGCTTTAGTGAGTAATTGCATATATTTCGTAATGATGTTATGTTGAGCAGGATATGAGTTGGAGAAGGAATTTCCTCCAACGAAATGAGAAATGTTATTGTTTGGTGCATAATGAGTTGGTAGATGTAGTTCCTACTTGCTTGTGTTGCATTGAGCTTAGTGATGTGGATTCAATGTTCCCTCCTATGATTATGCATTTATATTGATGTGTCATGCATGATGGGTTTCTAGTCTTGAGTCGTTCTTGCTTAATGTGTTTAAAGTGTCAATCGAGGACGAATGTTCCTAAGTGAGGGATATTGGAATGACTCAGAAAATGATAGGTTGAACTAGAGCCTTAACGTGTTGGTTA
Source organism: Solanum chiquidenum (assembly GCA_029582725.1). NCBI lineage: Eukaryota > Viridiplantae > Streptophyta > Magnoliopsida > Solanales > Solanaceae > Solanum > Solanum chiquidenum. The sequence goes on along the minus strand of JAJOOS010033700.1, from coordinate 6,872 downwards.
GAGTGAGTTTTGGTTGATGTCCAGGCTGTTTTAGAACTTAAGTGGGGAAAGGTGGAAGCCTAGGGTTCAAGGAAGGGCCTAGGCGAGCAAGATAGGGTGAAGGAAACCTTGTTCTTTGGTGGATCTTTTGGCGATGGGACTGTTTGATCGCCCAAGGGGTTTGGTGAGTGGCCCTTGGGTTCTTGTGCTCGCCTAGTGGAATGCCCTTTTGGTGTAGATGCTGGACCAAAGGGCGAGCTAGCCAACCAGCTTGGTGTGTCGCCCATTTTCCCCTCTAGTCCGCGAAGTGGACTGCCCAAATTAGTGAGCTTACTGGAAATTTTGGCGAGCCAAGGGTGCACTTAGCGAGTCGCCTAGTTCACTTGGCAAGCCTAAGTGTCCAAAGGGCGAGCTTAGACGGGCAAGGGGGAGATTTTTAAGTTGTAACTTTACGGGTCCTTAGTTCTTTTCCCAAGTTGAGTCCACCTTATTCTATACCTTTCCTAACAACTATAAAACACTTTTAGACCTAAATCCTTTCATTTAAGTCACTCCAAATAGAATCTAAAGAAAAAACCCATTTCCTCTCAAATATTTTTCTCACTAGAAATCCTCCATTCGAGAAGAAGAAGGAAATCACTGAAGCTAGGGTTTCGTGATTCCAAGGTGGTTCTTCCTCAAATTGCTTGGGGTTTCTTAGTAAAGGTATGGTGGTATTGATCCTTGTCTAACTTTCCATTCAAGAAGCCAATTCAGAGGTGATTTCAAATCATGAAAATTTAGGGTTTTACTCAATCTCATGGGTTCTTTCATCAAACGATTTTAAAGGGTTTCTAATGACAAATTACGGTTATATTAATGCTTAATTGATGATTTATGATGAAAATACTCTATGAACCCATGATTTCTCTCAATTTCGAAATTGTACCTTTATGAAGTGGGTTTGATGATTATGAAGGCTTGTGAATGGGACTTGTCTAAATTGCTTTGGGTTATTGAATTGTATCATTATGTATGTCTTAGTTATGGTAAATTGAAGGTTTGTTGATGACTTGTGAGCATGGCCTTGAAAGGGCAAGTTATGGGTAAATTACATGTTGAAGTAGAATTGTGCTTGAACTATTGACCCACTTGAAAGGTGGAGGTATTTATTTACTATGTATATTGTGGTATTAAATTTATGGATATATTCCTTGTACCCTACATGTGGAGGCAAATGTATGATTATAATGTTAATGAATGAAGTTCAATGATAATGGTAATGATGAAGTACTTATTGAAAGGCTATTCTCAATTTTACTCTAATGAATGATAATGACTTGTTGTGAAAGGGTTTTTTCACAATAAGGGAATTCTTAGGTGAAAGGTTATTCTCATCTTTGAATCTATGAACTTTTCAATGAATTTGAATGAATGTTTGGTTTGGGATGGATGCTCATCCGGGAGTTGAGGAGGAGTATCTAGTAACAATCCCTTATTCCATAATGAACTAATGTAATGAATGTCAAATGCTCCATGGGGAATAATGCTAAGCACCGAGTGGATATGGATTGAGATGGGTGCTCATACATGAGTTGAGGCGGGGCACTTAGTAGTAATCTCTTGAGATGGATACTCATACGTTAGTTGAGGTGGTGTATCTAGTAGCAATCTCCCTATCCCATAACTATGTGCCCTCATAGGTCTAACTAGTGGATCCACTTAAGCTAAAGAACAATGGTCCTACCTTAGGCAAGTAAGAATCCCTTATCCGATGAGGGTGACACCGAGATTCCATGTCAAGCTCTCATGGTCTATGTCGGTTAAGGCTTACCCCCAAAAAGAATGTTATTGAACTACGGCATTTGAAGGATGTACTACTTAGTGTGGGTGGTAGAATGGGATGCCATCTATGCATTGCAAAAGTAGGCATTTGAGGGAGGTCATGGTGTGTTCCTTATAATTTTAATGAAACGAATGGGCTCTTATAATGATATTTATGAGAATGGTGATCTAATGTTTAATGAATGAAGGTGCTCATAATGTAATGAAGCTAATGAAGAACGTTGACTCTTATATGTTTAAATGTAAAGATGCATGCTATACTTGGATTGTATCATGAGTTACTTCCTTGTTATGACTTGTTGTATATGAATGTGCCTTGTCTATGGTGACTTCAAAGGAGTACTTATTATAAGTAGTAGTATGGGATGCTATTTGCATATTGCACAATTATGACTTAGAGTTGTCTTAGATGTTGGTCTTAATGTGATAATGTGATTTATGTGATGTTTATGTTGCTTAGATGCTTTAATGTGTAAAGGTGGACAGGATGAATGGTAAGTTCACTTTTGGTGACCTTAATGTAGTACCTTGATGTGAATGGTTGAATGGGACGCTATTCATACATTGAATAACGTATAGCATGAGGGTTACTTAAGGTGAAGGCTTAATGAAAAGGTAATGGTTATATGGTTGATTATGTTCTAATGTGGATAAATGACTTGCATGTTGGTTGTGACTTATATTATGCCTAATTTACTCATATTCATGAAGTTTTATCAAAATGGCATAAAAGCATGACTTTCAAATCAAATGTCCTTTTTAAGCATGTTTTTGCATGGCTATCATATTTAGTACTTAATTGTGCTAACCCATTCTTCTTCTATGTTTTACTACAAGTGTAGGTTGCGGTAGTTGAATATCTCTCTAGTTGGAGCTTGGATTAGACTTCTTCCGAGACATCTTTTGGTATATCCTCATAGATCGAGGACAAGGACTTTTAATGTTACTAGTTCTTTTATGTTTTAAGATTATTGTTAAGACTTTGATTATAAAGGGCCGTGACCCTATCTTGTTTAAAGTTTTGTCTAAGATTGCCATGTGAGACTTTAGTATTCCACTACTTTATTAATGAATGAACTTTCAATTGTTGGTTTTATTAAGAAAAGTTTTAATTCTGCACTTTTTTATTACCTATGTGATGAATGAATGTTATGAGGCTTGTAGTATGCCGTGTCGCTTCCGGGGTATAGTCTCAGGTCGTGACAGTTGAATCTTTGGACAATTAAGCAAATTATGTGTCACAGCTGATTGCATTTTCATACTGGTGAAGCTTCGCTTTCAAAACTTCTTATATCCTTGACTATTTTGATAAAATAATGATATCGGTGGATATAAAGGATCAATATCACCTTCATCATTGTGATTGGGCATGTTTATCCTACAGGGCACATCATTCCCAAAGTAATAAGAATAATAATCACCAGTTTCACTACCAATATGACCTTGAACAACTGATCCTTCGATCTTTCCCTTTGCTTAATTGTTTGCTTGGAACTGCCAATTTGCATGTATATATCTATATATGTTAAAAAGGAAAACAAACTTTGTGATTATATAAAACTTAGTGAATATTTCATGTTACCTCTCAAATGGATACATCCATCTTGTTTGAACTGGGCCTCTTGTACAAGGTGAATTGGAAGATGCTCCATCACATCAAAGAAACCACATGAAAAGATCTTCTCCATCTTAGTAGTAATAACAAGAATATTTTCTTCGATCATGTCTAAACTACTCTAAAAAAATAATCCAGAACACAACTCTTTAATGAAAATACTTATCTCTGTGATTGGTTTCCATATCCCTTCTTGTAGATGGCTAAAAGCTATAGGAATTAAAGTTTCCATGAATACATGACAATCATGACTTTTTATTCATTCATATATGCCCGCTTTCCTAAATTCAAAGCATGGCCCTCTCGCATCCTCAAATTTTTAACCCACTCACAAATTTAACGTTTCACATCCAATATGAATGAAAAACTGGCTTTAGGCTTAACTATTTTACCATTTTGTAATTTTTGCAGCCATAACTCTCTTCTCCTACAATATTCCTTTATGTCTATTCTAGCTTTTGGATTGTCTTTTGTCTTGCCCTTAACATCCATCACTATGTTAAATAAATTGTCAAAATAGTTTTTTTTTCAATGTGCATCACATAAAGATTATGTCGTAGCTGATTGTCCTTCCAATATGGAAACTCCCAATATATGCTTTGTTTGGTCCAATTATGCTCAACACCATATACATGAAGTCTAGAATGTGAAGCTTCTGTAACTTTAGGTAATTGAGAAACTCTCACCCAAATTTGATGCCCTGTGAGTGATGGAGGTGGGGGTCACTTTCAATATTATTTTTCCTGAATGCATTTTTTATCTTTCTAAACTCATGGTCCATTAGCATGAACTGGCGATGACAATCAAACCATGTATTTTTTCTGCCATAATTTAAAGTAAATGCCTTACTACTTTCCATGCAATAAGGACATGCTAGATTTCCAGCTGTCATCTAACCAGACAACATCCCGTATGCAAGAAAATCATTAATAGTCCACATTAAAGAAACATGCATAACAAAATTCTACTTAGTTGATATATCATAAGTCAAAACGCCTTCAAACTATAATTGTTTGAGCTTATCTATCAATGGTTGCAAATAGACATCAATCAAATTTTTTGGATTACGGAGACTTGGAATAACACAACTTAGAAAGATGTAGGTACTGTTCATGCACATTTCAGGAGGAAGATTATACGGAGTAAGAAATAATGGCCAACAAGAATAAGGTGAAGTAGCATTAGAGAATGGTGTGAAGCCATCTAGCCACAACCCCAATCTAACATTTCTTGGTTCACTAGCAAAATCATGATATACATTATCAAAATGCTTCTATGCTTCACAATCAGATGGATGAGACAAAACACCCGACAAACTTCTATATTCATGATGCCATCTCATATGTGGGGCAGACCTCATCGATGCATACAATCTCATTAACCTAGGAATAAGAGGTAGAATATGCATCGCCTTAACTAGGACCATCTTCCCAACCAGAGCCCTCTTATAACGAGCATGTCCACAAAACTCTCAATTATCTAATTCATGATCAGTTTTGTAAAACAACATGCAACCATTAAAACATTTATGAATTCTATCATATGTCAATCCTAACTTGGAAACCAAATTCTTTGCCTGATAGAATTTTTTAGGTATGTTAAACTACAAATTAACTATATCACCCAAAAGATCAACCATTGAGTTCATAGCCACATTAGTAACATTCCAATCTAATTTAATATACATTAATCTAACCGCAACTAACAAGGTAGAATGCATACTCCCTTCACATAGTGGATCATTATACTCTTATAATTGATCATAGAAGCATCTTGCTTCTTCATTAAGAGCTTCATAAAAATATTGTTAAATTTCCATCCCATCTTGAACCCCGTAAGCATCATTGATCATTTCATGAATCCTATCATGTTCAACCCGAATTTGACCATGTGGTGCAAGAATATTATATTCATCCACATGAATCTAATTATAAAACATACCATTCAATTCATCTCTTTCTCCATGATCAATCCATACAAAATCTCAAGTGTCTTGACTGTATCTGGTTCAAAAACATTTAAGAACCTACATGCACTACAAGGACACCTAACAAATCCATTATTCTTACAAATATCAAGTGTCACAGTATGTTCAATAAAATCTCTAACACCGTCAATAAAGTTAGGTTTCAAACCACCACCAGTTTCATAATCCATATTATACATCCACAAATGATCATCCATCTACAAAAATATAGATATTCAATTGTATTATAAATTAAATTTAATAATAATTTTACTGCATTAAACTAATTTATAAGTTAATATAATAAATACTACATTTGAAGATCTACAAAGTTAAAGCTTAATTAATTAATGAATACTAATTAATTAAGTTCAAATTAATTAATTAGTACTACTTAATTTCAAAATTAAGTTTATATTCCTAATAATCTTTTCAAGTTATTAAAAATTATGTTCTAATTAATTAAGATCAACAAGATTTATAGTTCATATTCCTCATTAAGTTCAAGTTATACTAAATTCATGTTTTAATTAATTATAAGTTCTAATTAAGTTGTAATTCAAATCCCTAAAATCCCAAAGTCAAACTAGCTAGTCCTAAAATCTCAAATTCAAAGTATTAGTCCTAAAATCTCAAATATAATTCAAACAAGTTCTAAATTTCAAATTCAAACTAGTCTTAAAATCACAAATTCAAACTAGTCCAAAATTACCAAAACCAAACTAGTGCTAAAATTCCAAATTCAAACTAGCTAGTCCTAAAATCCCAAATTCAAACTATTAGTCCTAAAATATCAAATATAATTCAAACTAGTCCTAAACTCCAAATTCAAACTAGCCTTAAAATCACAAATTGAAACTAGTCCTAAAATCCCAAAATCAAACTAGTGCTAAAATTCTAAATTCAAACTAGCTAGTCCTAAGATTCCAAATTCAAACTATTAGTCCTAAAGACTAAAATATAATTCAAACATTTCCTAAATTCCAAATTCAATCTATTATTAAAATCAAAAATTCAAACTAGTCCTAAAATACAAAAATAAAACTAGTGCTAAAATCCCAAATTCAAACTAGCTAGTCCTAATACCAATTAAAACTATTAGTCCTAAAATCTAAAAATAATTCAAACTAGTCCTAAATTCCAAATTCAAATTGGTCTTAATAAAACTAACTCAAGAAATACTAAAATTAAAACAAGTCCTTAAATACCCTGATTCAAACTAGTCCTAATATCCTAAAATCAAAATAATTAACTCAACAAATACCCAAATTCAAACAAATCCTAAGATACCCTAATTCAATGAAACGACCCCAAAAATGCCCGAAAATGTGCTTCGGAAACACCTATAATTATAATTTCTATATACCTCAAAATCCGTGCATGATTTCGGAAATTCGACTTCATATTCTTATTCAGGGGGTCAAATTGAGTGGGAAATGGGTCTAACCCGAATTTTAGAGCAACCGTATCAAAATTCGAAAATCGCAA